>JAZHYW010014495.1:0-41966 GCA_037355805.1 Ixodes ricinus | reverse complement strand
CTCTTAATCTGGGGCCGTCAAACGTCACGGCCATAGCCGTGACGTTCAAAGTTTTCAGGACTTAGCCGCGAACTGATCCGGCCCCGTCAAAATAGCCGTGTACAACGTCACGGCTGCAGTTGGCCCTTCCCCTCTTTGATGGTGCGAATGGCTATATAGGTGGCTCCGTAGGCGGCCCTGTAATTTTTGGCGGCCCGTTTGTGCAGGGCCGGCAAAAACGGGCCGGCTATGCGCATAATAGCGGGAAAAAACACTCTGCTCTCCGCTAGATGGCGGCAGTTGAGGCCGCCCAGCGTTCCCCGCGGGCGCAGCCAGCGGGCACGCATGCGCATAACGATCATTTCTCTTCTCGGTGTGCAAGGACGATGAATTTCGAACGTACGAAGTACGAATCTAATCGGAAGCATCTGCGGGTGACATTTGTTTTCTTATCATGGTGATGTAAGCCTATGTTAGAGAATGCGCCGAAGCCGCGGGACAGTGAGTTAGTTCTTCAGGATGCTCACGTCGAAGGATACCAAAGGAATTCGACGCGGGCGGTGTAACCATGAGGAAACATGTGAATGCGATGGGTTCACACGGCCCGCTGATCTGGCGGCACGACCAGCACGACCACCACTACTGAGCCAACTTGGCTGGTGCCGTTACTGCGGGCACAGTCCTCTTCAGCATAACCGACTGGGTAATTATGTAGCTCACTGGCTAATAACGGATTAGAGTCAATTGCTGAAAGAGTTCCTAACTAGTAACTTTTGTTCTCGCCAACAGAGGACAAGTGGGACCCTGTCCTGGACGATACAGGTATCTATACACAATATTTTTGTATTCTAAGAAGCACGTTTGGAATCGCCTCTTTTCATATTATTCGGATACCGGCTGGCGTCGCCGGTGGAAAGCGGAAAACAGGTTTACTTCGTTTCACCTTAGCATGGACTTACCATAACGGCTACAAGCGCGGACTCTTCGCGTTTGACGCCGGCTCGGCTGTGCACAAGCACTCGTGGTGGGTGACAATTTTTAAAGTTATCGGGTCACAGTCGCAGCCCTTACGGTTTGCCTATGGTAAGGTGAGGCAAAGAAAGCTAGCCGGCTATGCCTCGACGGTGGCCACCAGCATTTTACAGCGACAAGGTGTAAATAGTTTATAGGGGGTACTTTTCTCTTGCCGAAGTGTCCGCCGATAGAGCACGGCGTATACGGCGCACTCATCAGCTTGCCGTCCGAGGTATATAGTCGCGCGTCTCGGCCGGCGTCGACGATCGCGTTGAGCAAAGGAGGACGGCCACACAAGGAACATTTATACTAAAATTGATGATGAATGTAACATCTAGAATACACTAAGTTTGCCCTTGTGCGTGCACCCTCGTTTGCTCACGCGACCGTCGACGTCGGCCGAAACGTTCTTTTTGTGTGAATGAGTTTATAAGCTTTTATTAGGCTAACTGAATTTAAGAAATGTATTGTATTAAACAATATTTTTGAAAAAAAAATGTCAAACTATCTGTTTTACAATATTTGACGCAGTTTAGCAAGGTCTTTACCCTGACCTGACCATACTTTTAAATTTAGTAATTACAGAAAGTTAATTATTCAAAATTTTTGACACCATAATTATTTGAACGTCAAACTTTATGAATTTTCATATTAAACAAAATTAGCTTTTTATGTGCAACGTGTAGTTTTTGAGCAACGATTTAGCCGGCGTTTCATGACGCAGCCTGTATGATATAGCCATGGACCTGTAGATCCTGGCAAGTGGACAGCCTCAGCTCCCCTGCCTGGTGGCGTCAAAATTTACTGTTTTGTTCCCACTCTTCAAACTGCCACCAAAGCTATAGGGTCTATCCATATGACGTCAGACTGCTTTTTAATGTCGAGTAACTACAAACAAGCATGGCCGCCGAAAGCAAATGCGGTTATCTAATTGGCGAATTTCTTTTGCTTTCTTTTGTTTTCCGTAGAGCATATGAATAAACGTTATGTTAGCGGCCATGTTTGTGGCCGATGACTCAGCATCTGAATAGACTCTAACGTCCAGCAAGCTACTTTCTAAAAAAACAGCTGTTTGATAAATTTTAGAACGTAATTAAGATACAAGACATGTTCTCTCTCCCTTATTTTCTTATAATAAAATGCTGAAAATTCTTAATCGCAGCAGCATCATGCCTTGACGACAGAGGCAACTGGCCTTCGGACGTGCCGCGGAGACCCGTCTTGTGGCACGAAGCTCCGGCTGACTGCAACACACTTGGCTCGGATAGCGCACCTTCAACTGCGGCGGGTCCTAGTTCGCCAAGTGTGTCAAGTGAAAGCAACGACCATGCTTCCACCAATGTTTCAGCAAGTGACACAAGTTTTCATATACTTTTCTATTTTATTGTTTGAATGTGGTATTTATTACAACAAAGCACCACCTGTATCTTCAGCTGTGCATCTAATTTAAACAAATAAATGGATTGTTTACCTGCGGACCCACTGTTCTTTTAAATGTTTAGAAACCATCGGCCTTGCCCTTGAAACAATTCCTGTATATTTACTTTCCCCTAGAGCACTCGGGAAGTCAATCTCTAAAGTATACAAATTGAGCTTGGCAATGCTTTTCCAATATATTTTGCGACTCAAAAATAAAGTTGCGACGTGACTATGTGCATGACGTCTCACAAGAAGATCGTCAGGCTCAGTGCCACGTCACAGCTTTATTTTTACGGTGAAAATTTCCTGTACTTCTCAATCCCCTGGCTTTCTTCGTGGATCACAGTCCTGGACCCTCCGAGATACTCTGCGGGGGAGTGGACGACGGGACATTTTTATAGCCAGCAGAAAACGGGCCACCTAGAAGACGGGCCAGCTAGAAAACGGGCCAGCTAGAAAACGGGCCAGCTAAAAAACGGGCCGGCAAGATCCAACTTGTCACGGCAAATTTTGGGGCCACCTAAAAAGGGACGGCAAACGGGCTGGCAATTTTAGGTGGCCCCAAAATTTGCCGTGACAAGTTGAATCTCATTTGTCACGGCTATAGGTGGCTCCCTAGGTAGCCCAAGATTAAGAGTGTACATCACTACAATTATCTGAGTTCTGTGAATACGCTCCGTGCGAGAACTATAAAGGGCGCTTTAAAAAACACGTGTAGCGCCACTAGCGGAAGAGCTGGCGCTCGGCAGTGAGGCGCGTTAAGCAGCCCGCGGCGCCTTTTCGCATGCGAAGCTGTGACGGCGGAAATACGTACGGACGGAACTCATGTTTCTTGAGACGATACGGTGAGGGTGACTTTGCATGACGGCTGGGGCAGCCCTAAGAAGGGCATCTAGCTGTTCCCCGCTTCATATATTGAGTTCGATTCGTTAATAGGGGTCATTTCTCTAATTGCGGTCAAAAAAGGGGTGAAGAAATTTTCCGAAAAGTAATATGGCCGCCATCATAACTGCTCTCAGTGGAAAACTGTAAACGTACGACTACTCGGGTGATGATATTTGGTGGCGAGTGAGATGTTCACTAAGTTTGTGCACTAAGTATGCCAAGTTTTACGTTTCAAATGAATAAAGGAATAAAGCTGTACGGGATATCCAATATTGGACCCAAAATGTTGTGTTATAGCCGGGCTGTGTGAAGTGCAGATTTGCGCACACAGGTGCTTGGACATGACAGTAACTTGACACAACACTTATGATAACAAAAAGAGGTGGCATATGGAAACCAGCAGAAATTTAGTTTGGGCGGCGTAACTGAATAGGAACCTGTTTTGACCGTGAAAGACTGTCAAGAGAATACCACTCGTCTTGAGAGGTGCACACTTTAGAGGTTAGAAGGGACCAGTGGACGGTATTTTTAGTTCAAACAGCATTACAAATAGGTGGCTCCAAAGCCGAGAAAACTAATTGTCGTCTACAGGACTCGGGGTGCCGGTATTTCCACCTCCAAAAGAACGCTGATCTAAAAAGAAAGCGCACCACATAAACTTCCATACTCAAACGTCGATTCTCCAGTGATTCCGAGTTTCATTGTAATTTTCGTTCAATTCATATTTGTCACTTTTTGAACCATCCGAATCTTTCTTCATGAAGTACAGACTGCATGCCATACTGGTCCGGAAATATCATTGACACGTGCGATGGGGACGAAACTTCTTTCGAAAGCATTCCGCCAACGAAATCGGCACTGCATACCCGCGAGTGTGGGATGGCGTTTCAGTTCGTCCCATCGGCTTTAATATATGTAGGCGTTACTGGTACGAAAACAAACGCAGAGCGGAACACGGCAGTGTAGAATATGTCAGCCGTGCCGACATAGTGGCAGACATGATCGGGAGACCAAATTTCTCGCGTCGTACGGCACGAGTCCATCGTTGTCGCTGTCCCACAAAACATCGGTGAGTTGAAAAACCATGAAACATTATCCCCCAAGATACAACGCATAACTGTTGAAGCACTTAACGACGCAGCAGTTCATGCTGTCAACCCAGCACAACCGCACCGCTACGACTTCAATCCGTACCAATGTATACGTCGTGGCTTCGTTTCGCTGGGGTTCTCACTGCCTACTTTCGGCAACGGCCGCGCGGCGGCGCGCCGATCGCGTCACACAGAGTGTATAGTAATAATAATTAAAAAAATAATAATTAATAATATTATCATTATTAATATTATTATCCGCGACACCAGAGAAAGGCGAGGGGCCCGTATCTAAACGCTCTGCAGTGACGCAAAGTACTAAGGTGACAATGTGATGAATTTATACAAAGGGTAAAGTTGCCTTACGATGGTTACAATGGAGCTTGCGCTTGAAAATGAATAAATAAAGTTGTGTTAAATTATGCATTGAATAATGAAAACAATGATGATAAGACTTTAATGGCGCGTTTAGACTGGAAGTGGATCCGCAACCACGAAGCGGATCCTCGCGTCCTCAACCGCAAAGAAGCTGGGATCGAGCGGTTGGAGCGCCTTTTTGCAAACCGCTTAGGGACCGATTTGTCAAAACCTCTATCGCGAACAGCGAAGCGGCAACCAATCGCAATGCGACGCTGACGTGACGTCAATGGTTTTGTAAACAAGATCACATCTGTCGCTGGTGAGGCGTCCAAGGCACTGTAGTCCTAGCGTTGCACCAGACAAATCAACGAAGAAACGTGATGTTCCTGTCCCTTGAATCCGCCACGAAAAGAATTGGCTTGTAATCTTAACGGGCTTCGCTCCGGTAATTTGTTTCGGGTAGTCGTTTGTTTATTATTCGGGTAGCCAAAGCCCGTCACTCGCTGCCTTGTTAGTCTTTGCCCGTTGAACGTCTGAACCCGCACCTGATTGACCGAAATGACAGCTTCTGTACCCACTAAGACAGTCGCGTGAACTACTGAAAGCTTTTGACACCGTGCATGACCACCACGAAGGCAATAGAGACGTCGTGAGCCTAATTACGTAGTGAACACACTACCGCGAAGCTAGCAGGGTACCTGTGCTAGTTCGACCTGTAAAGTTAACTACTAGCAAAAGGAATCAAATGAACCTACTGAAGAAATAAAGTATACGTACCAGACGATGCATTGGTAATCCATCAGGCGTTTATTTGAGCTCCATGTCAAACAAACAGTAGACACTCGATCAACATGCGAGTGACGAGTCGAGTGTCGGCCACGAACAAATCCGCGACCGGCTTGCACCGAGCACATTTCCCGCACCACGGTCCACCAGTGCTGCCCACTCTGCGAAAGTGTTAAAAGTGAACGACGAGGTGTGGAGACTGGTACCCCATCCCGAAAACTAGGTCAGGTATTGATGCGCGCAATGTCGAGGGAATCGCAGGCAAATTTTGCAAATACTTAGGTCTTTTTTTTTTTTTTCGCTGGCTGAATTTGTGATGCGTGCGAAAGCCTGAAGAAAAATCTTCAGAGTGTCAAAATAGCAACATTTTTTGCTTTGGATGGTGCATTCAACTGGATTTTGGCTTGTAACACAGGGTTGCCAAACGTAAGCCTCAAAAGATCACGTGTGATTGCCGAGAAACCGCCTGCCGCGTCTCGATGTGTCTGAATAGGGTCGCTCGCGAACCGCATCCACAACCGCATCGCAAACGCAGCTGAACCGTCAGTGTGGCTGCACCATAAAATACTTTTTATCGCGGTAGCTGTCAACAATAGGGTTCGAATGTCCTCAAGGTAGGTGTGATATTGTGGAGGTCAGCTCGGAGGGTAGTTAGCTCCAAATCTTGACTGCGCAGATTAAGCAAGTGTCTTGATGACGTAGAATGCTTAAGAAAAGCGGCCGTATTCTTCCCGTACAAGAATTGAGAGGGGGGGGGGGGGGCTACTGATCTTCATTGGAGTTCTCATGAGATTACAGAACAGGCGGATGGAAGCTGTCTCTCGCCGGTGGGACAGAGTGCGCCATTGCGCACCTTTGAGTAAGGTGGATGTATGTATGTTTCTATACGAGGGCAGCGCAGATTGAGGGGCACTTCTTCTGTACAGTGTGTAAGCAGCCGTCTGCTTGTAGGGATCCAGTTCGATTCCCCGGTCTCCTGTCTCCGGATGAACGTGAAATGGCAACCCATAGCTCTCGGCAGAAAGGGGTTCTTCCACTCACATTCTGCTAGGCGGTTTCGGATTCGGGAAATGTCATCGAGGGAGCCTGGTAGGCGTGCGTCGCCACTGTATACACTGCAAGCCGATCATCCCAGCGGTGCTTGTCCACACCGCATACTGGGGACATCACCGTCGAATGTCGGATCCGAGATCGAAGTCTGGGCCATGTCACTGGGCCGTCACCCAACTCGACGTCCCGGTGGCCACCACTACGAGCGTCCGTTGTCCCCCTGTTCCTGCGCAAGTGTTCCTCTTCCGAGCTACCGTCGTCCCTCTTCCCAGTTTCTTCTCTGTTGTCCTTGCTGCCGTCGCGCGCCTGACCGCAGGCATCCTCTGTCCCCAACGTGGGGTCCGCTGCTGGAGCTCGCCGTCCGGCTCTGCCGCAGCACGTGCAGGCCCTCGGACGCCGACGCTCTTCGGGAGGGTTCTACAGATATCTACCGCCGCCGTAGCCATTGTCTTCCAGCTGGGTCCCGAGCGAGGCACTCAGCCGTCAAAGGCGCCGTCCTCGTTATGGAGGCGGCTGACAACATGTCCCCAGGCGCCGGCGTCCGGTTTTTGACCAGATGGATGACCGACGAGACCCCAAACGCTGCACACTATCGAGGGATTCTTGAAGCTACTTCTGATAAGAACTCCACACAGGGGAGCAAAACTGTGGTTGTACCAGTACGATGTAAAGATGGTTGAATGCGCTTGGGAGAACTTCACGCGTGATTGTTGCTACGATGCCCAGTGTTCGGCGTGCCTTTAGCTTGGTTATGGTACCTATACGCAATTAGCGAAGCTCAGGCGGATTGTTGAAGCTTACTCCCAGAAGTCTGGTGGAAAGATCTTGCTGGAGGGAGACACTATCCAGGACGAGGGTTCTGGGTACTGTCCAGTGAACGTTGACTTGTATACGTCTTGCTCGTACTGCTCGCGTGTGTGTTTTTTGTTGTCTGCCTGCAGGGGTATTTACTGCTTTAAAATACCTTCCCGGGGAATCGATGCCTAAAATACCATAGACATGACTGAATCATAGAAGGTCCCGTAATTAGTAGTGCATGAACCCTTTTTTGTCGACGGTCATCGGTTTAGGCGGAAAGAAGACGTAGTGGTTTCGCCCGAAGCTTTGTTCTTTAAATACTCACGAAGTTGTAATCTTCAATGGTTTTTCAATGGGCGACCACCTATTTTAGGCGGTGAATAAAGCAAACACCTCCCAAGAACTCTGCCCGAATGCGGAACATTTCAAACCTCGGGCGGCCACTCGATTAAAACTGCAGGGCCCGAATTCAACGAAAATGTCGAGGGATCTCCAGCCCGTGAAAAGCGCGGTGCCCCTTAAAAGCGGTATTAAAACTTTTCTTTTTCTTTTTAAGACAAAGTGTTTTAAGGGCTGGATTATATGCAGGTAGCGTTACGCTCGATCGCAGCAAAAGCTGTTACACCCTGTGTAATACAACAAAAAGCATACATATCCCATACCAGGCAACGAGCATACAGAGCATCTAAAAGGCATAACAGTCATGATTAAGTTTATATCTTTGAGTATATTTCGGTATATTTAAGCGTAATCAGCGATATTTATCACGAGGCATTTAGCGGGAATCAAACCATTCATCGTGCCTTTGCTCGGCGGCCGGGGAGTAGGCGAACAGGGGAGTAGGCATCTGCACTACGCATGACTCAGAGAACCTGCGGTAGCGGAGGACCGTGAGCTGGCGCACATGGCTCCCGAACGACAAGGCGTAGCTCCACACGTGAACTCGCAACCCGACGGAATGGATGATAACGCACCAATAGAGAGCGCAGCGGGCGTATGGCGTGACGGCTCGGCACGCCATACGCCCGCTCGGGATAGCTTAGCCGGCGCAATAAACCTCGTTCCCTTCCGTTAAAGCAAGGGAACGAGGTTGACATAGCGGACATAGCTAACGTCACCATTACACCATGGTGACACAGTACTCATACTCCACATTTATGAATAATATTAAACTTGTCTCGATCACTTTGACAGTCCAGAGGAGCGCATGAGCTTGTCCTGTGTGAAACGCACCCGAAACCACACAATGAACCACGTAACCAAAAATAACAAACCCTGACGCACACATAATGCACCCCCGATACACTCTATGCTCATCGCATCTATCATAGTGCCCATTACTAGTTTTTAAGTCGCTAAAAGGCCTGGCATGTATTATACAAGAGCTCCTCTGAAGAGGCCTACTTCCCGCTTCTTAAAGGTGCCCTGAGGAGGTTTCTCAGATGGCCTTGATGTAGCGATTACTCACTCTGCGGCCACTAAGCATCCTGGAAAGCCATAAATTATAACGATGCGCAGCGGATTTCCTTATTAAAAAGCAATCGAAGATCGAACACCCCGAGGTTATCTCCGGCGATCGGAGGAGCATTTTTAAGCGAGCAAGGGCGACATGTGACCAATGAAAACGCGACATTTCGTTGAGATTGCAAGCTCTAGCTGTTATTGCAAAATGTGTCTGCTTTTGCAGATGATAAAAGCAAATAAGAGTAGGCGAAAATTGTAAATTCTTCTCGGAGAGGGAGAATATTACTGCAATAATCGTCTGAAAAACCGCGCACTGTGTTAATTTTTTTGTTTGTTATTTGTCTTCAGCGTGATGATGTGTCCGGTCGTCAGCTCTCGAGCACGCGCTCGCTGGGTTGAAATTTATTCCGGACTGTATGGGCAAGGAGCCGCGCGCATTCGAGATATCACTCCGCGGTTCCACCGGTCGGAGGCGCGAGGATTCTTTGCATGCCACTAACTGACACTGGTCCTGGTTTCGAAATAAGCTCCTCCAATCGCCGGAGATGACCTCGGCGTGTTGCGATCTTTGGTTGCTTTATTTATAGGGAAATCGGCCCCGTATTGTATGGTTTATAGATCTCCACTATACTAAGAGTCAGCAGAGTGAGTTGTCGCCATATTTAGATGATCTCAGAAACCTCCTCATGGCACCTTTAGGTTGTGATATTTTTAGCTGCAGTGCGAAATAAAAGAAATGCCGCTCTCCGCTCAAGATGTGTCTCGTCATGGTTTTGATGCTGTCAGTGCGTATATATAGGGTACCTGAAATGCCGAGGCTGGTTCTAAAATGAGCAGTAAAAATCGGCGCCTGCACGTAGAAATCTAAATCTTTCGTCAACGGTATATCTCCCAGGTGGGTCTTACTTTGTAGAATTACAATGCGTAGCTAACTTTCTGTAAAAAATTGGGCCGAAAAACTTGCTAGAGTCGACAACGGAAGACGGGACAGACGACCAAATCGAGTGGCGGGGCGCGTTTGGCGCACGTATTAATAGATGGTGTCGGGAGCAACGCCGGAAGGACTGGTGCAGTTTCATTCGCTCCTTAGGCCTTATCCTCTACATCTGAATTCATTCCCCATTCCCCCTCATCCACTTCCCCCTGTCGTGCCAGATGGTATCAACCAATTTACTACAACTTTAGCCGATCAGCGAAAGAATAATTAAGCAGACGACACGCAACGAAACCCGTCGGCAGCAAGGGCGCCGTCGTTATGCGAGAGCGTTTTTTTTTATTGCCAAAAAAAATGTTTAGTAGTGCTATAGTAGGTTACAAGTCAAGAAGATAGCGGCAAATGCCCCTCAAATGGAATCATATATCCCTCCGCCACCTCCGCATCCAATAGCGTCCCATCGTTTCCGTGACGTCGCGGCCAACGCGCGAGGAGGGTCTTGCCTTTCTGTACATATTTGCTTTATCTTTCGACTTTGACTTAGCATTGTGGAAGCCACGAGAGGGAGATTAGAGTTTTTTCCCTCCGATGCAAACAAAGACAACTTTCAGGGATTAGCTTCCCCATCCGATTGATACAAAGGCTGCTTTCAGGGGCTCGGTTCCCTCTCCGATGAATACAACGGTCGCTTTCTTAAAAAGTGGGGGTCGGAGACAAGTTGGCACCACTTTGTGGCCATTATCTATCCATTGACGCGGAACAAGGAGCGCTTCCAGTGAACTCTTCTTTCGATTGCGGAGGGATTTGAAACCAGCGCACCACGCTTGTGGGAGGAGCTTCTCCTACCTTCTTAACTTGTAACCGACTATAGTTTGTTTATGACTGGATAGAAGCTCCATGTTGTCGTTACCTTGTTCACTTTGTTCCTGTTCTTCGGTGCTGCTTTCCAGTCATGAACCAACTAGCCCAACTTGCGCTCCGTGTTGCGTTACCTTCTTTAGTTTGTCCCTGCCCTTCGGTGCTTCTATCCTGTTATGAACCGACTAGGCCAACTGAACATTTTTTTCTTTTATCTTCGTTACTTCTAGTTTTGCTTTCATTGTCCACATTTATTTTAAACCAAGTATACATTTCAAATAGATTATGTTCGTTTTATTAGACCACAATTGCCGCGGGCAGTTTCGATATATTTAAAACGCAAGCCCGAACATGGGGGTAGTGCCATATCTACCACTACTTGCGCCAAACGCGCCCCGCTACTCCACTCGGTCGTCTGCGTCACCGTGCGCCGTTCACCCTGGCAAGACTTCCGGCCCTAGTTTTTAAAGAAAGGGATCTACGCCTTGTAATTTTACAAGGAAAAACCCACCTGCGAAATACAGCTTTGACGGAAAGTTTAGATTGCTACGTGCAGGCGCCGATCTCTACTGCCCATTTTAGATTCATCCTTGGCATGTGGGGCACTCTGTATTTCTATATTGCTCTGTTTTCTAACTCGAGCCGTTTTCTTCCTGCGGCCAAAATGTTTCGGTTGATCACAGTTTTATCAGTTAAAAAGAAGTGAACCCATTGCGTCACCTGACAGCAATAGTCTCAAGAACCTCATACCTCGTCCTCTGGGCTAGTTTGACGTGTTCAGAAAACATTTATCGAAGGACCTCTGTCCATGTTGGTGACAAATAATATCGCAGACATTTCTGTAAGCACTCATATAACCCGGGCTCACCTACTCCGGGCCGTGGGCGAATACGTATTAATAATTGTGTGTGGTAAAACCCGCTTTTTCTTGCGCTGTGTTTTCTCACATTTACACGCAAGATAACCGTATTCCACATTTTTATGTTGATTCAAGAACGTTGTTTTGCGGTCATTCTTCGCAGTGGCATAGTTCTTAAAAACTCAACGAACGTAAAGTGGTGTGTGCGGTCGTTTCATGCTACGCGAAAGGGATTGTCGTTTGAAGTACTGAATTTTTTTTCTCTCTTTTGAGTGTGTCCAGTCGCAGCCGAGCTTAACGCCTGGTGTTTCATTTAAGCACTCGATTTGTCGTGCTGAAGAGGGAAGCACTCTCACGATTGCTGTTCTGGGTGGAATGCCGCCGCGACGAATTTCAGATTTTGTTTTTCATGGTTTTTGTAAGCCTGCCTAATATTGAATAGAGCTTTGGAGGTCATAAAAAAAACAGACGGTTTTGCACAACCATCCCAGTTTATCCTAAACAGAAAGGAGGAGCACAAAACTGTGCGAGACGAACCCACCTTTCGGTCTTTGAAAGTCTCGTGTGAGTGGTGTACGTGCTCGAGCGCCTGCGTGTTTGTGTGTGTTCGTATCCGTGTATGCCTGTCTGTACGCGTGTCTGCGTGCGCGTGTGCGTGTGTGTCTGTGCGTGTGCTCTGTCTGTGCCCGTGTGCGTGTTTCTGTACGCCTGCATGTCTGTGCCAGTAAAGACGTTATGCTTTGCCGGCTAAGCTCCACAAAATAATATAAAAATCCTCAGAAGTTTTAGCTTGGCTGCCTTGTCGACACTTCCCAGGACGTTATTTCTAGAGTCTTTCTACCTGTATCTTGTACGCATTCGCATTTTGTTTCAGGCTGTCGTACCCAGCCTAGGAGATAACGTTTAGCAAACTCCGACGAACAAAGCCTCATCGAACCTGGCGCCGACAGGAACCGAGTCGGCAACGCAGTCGACCGAAATTCGGCAGGGCACTCGTACCGGCCCGAATGGGGCTCCGTGTACCATGCCCTGGCGTGCACTTCATCAAGCCAAGCGCCATAACGCCTCACGAGCTGTGGACAGCTAGTTCACACCTGAATGACCTCGGGGTTGGGGGGACCGAAGGAAGTTATTTTCCGAACGTGGATAACAGTTCCGAAAGTTGCCCTATTAACACGCGTGTGCCTTGCACTGAAGTGCGGCGGAGCGAGTGGCACTATTTAGTGTAGAATAATCATAGCTTCGAGGCGCACTACGATCGTGCTTATTGGTCGAAATATCGAGCTCGAGTGTTCGAGGTACCCGGCGAACTGTTACGGAGCGCCCGTATCCAATCTTTCGCTGGTAGGTACTGCTCAAAGTTGCCCGCTATGACCACCAGTCGCGCTGGCTGGCAGCCGACTATGGCGGTTCCTTTTCACATCCCTGGGGCAGAAGACTTTTCTCTGAACCCTCAAAAGCAGGTAGTTTGCTGCTGCGCGTTGTAGAAATATCTTAATTACTTTTGCACACGTTTCTCATCGCGCCGGGGGAACAATTCGCGTTTACCACATATCCTCGTGTAGCTACCTGTTTAATAGTGATGCAACTAAACAACCAATTGTACAAGACATGCATAATATTAGAAAGAATTGTATTAGTCTGATAATTTTGGCCTACAATATTCGGAACAATGAACCGTTCGTTTCCCTAAGCCATATATGCTTTTTTTTTTTGTCTGAACGCAAGTGCGCAATTTCAGTGGTAAAGAAATATATTTATACACAGTTTTTGTATTCTTATTATAGTAGAATGAACATATTTGAACTGCGATTCGCTCAGGGTTGTGCCCTTACAATATAATGTTTTTTGTGCCTTTTTTATTAAAATTATTGTCTTTTTTTTAATTTATGCCCGTAAGTGGCAAAAAGAAAAAGAAATATCATGAATGTTCTGCAACTTGCGACTGCCAGGAACATGAAATTATTAAGCAGGTATAATTTATGTCAATATTGAAATCAAACTTGTTTATAGAACAATCTTCGGTGCACTCGTGGTTCATGAGACTGCTAGACCTAAATACCATAACAATATCACTCTTAAAAAAAAAAAAAACTCTTAGACAAGGCACATAGCTAAGTACGTGCATTTTGAAGAATATACGCCCTTGAAGGTATCTAAATTATATTACGGGAGCAAGCAAACAATTCCAGTGATTAAAGCAACGAGCCCTCATCCCTCGAATATATTTCAATTTATTCAATCTGCTCTTTTTTGTATTTATATTTTAATAGTATGCACGCTTAATTTTATATTGCCTAGCTTTGCACAACATTAAGAATGGCCGGTTCCTTTTCGACGTTCGTTAATTTAATGCAAGCTACGACTTCGAACGGAAGTTCCACAGCTGTGAAAGCTTTAATCCTGTCCTGAAACAAACGCTTTCTAACGGCTCAGCGTGATATTTTACAGAAGTACTGCTAACGTGTTCTCCGAATTATAATTAAAAAAAAGCTTGGCATATTTTGAGCGTCATCTTGATTACTAAACCTTCTTTTTTACTTCAAGTTTGCTCGTTGCTTCACAAATTCAACAACAAGGATTGTACAGCCTTGAAGAAAGCTCACAACCAGTATATGTGGCTCTTTGTTCTCGAAATTTCCTAGCTCGCCAAATGACTAGCTAATCTTTGTCTCCGCGTCTTTTGAGATTCTAATTCGCTTTCCCGCAAGAGAGGCGGGGTCGCGCTTCTAAAGAAATCACCACTAAAAGGTCGACCTCCTTGCTTCGCGAGCGCGCAAAGTCGACGCCGGCCAAAGCGACTCTCAGCTATTTTCATCCAGCCCGGTGTTTGTTTTCTTGTTCTTGGTGACGTTTCTTTCGACGTGCCACAAACTATACAGTTGTACTCAATCAGCGCCGAAATAGAGATCGATGTGAATCCTCTTCGCAAAATCGTTGTAAAAATCATTGGCTGCTCTCATGACTGAGAGCATAGAAAACGCAGGACGCGGCATATTTATGTTCACGCTTCTTTCATTCTGATTGGTTCTCTGGCTTTTCCATCCGCCAATCTTGCAAACTGATTGATTGCGGAACGATAATAAGATGCTGGCAACTCTCCACGCCCGCCGTTTTTTAAGCTGTCAGTAACCACAGTACTAAAAGCAGGCAATCGTAAGTGTAAAAAAACGTATTACAGGCCCTATCAAACCTCAAAAAGGGAGCTGCAATGAAAAAAAAGGTATTTTTTTAAAGCGCATTGATGGGACAGCTATTTTTTCCTAATTATTCCACGAGGAGAAAAAAATATTTTCGCGCAATATATACGCCGTTAGACGCAATTTAGTTGAAGAGTTGAAGGTCACGACCCGCTTAAAGCCCCGCCCACAAATCAGTTGCCCCGTCCACTACTACTGGATTGGCTTGGTTGCTCGGCAGAACCCGTTAACAAGCCCTTTCTCGATATCCGGCGCGTCTAGTCTGGCGTCTGACAACGCCTGCCCGTTGTGCGAGCAGACGCGCGGCAGCCTCCGGCCTCGCCTGCGATTTCACCACCCTCTATCGTCGTCTGCCATGCCCGAAGGACGCGGACGTGAACGCTGCCCGTCGGTGTCCGCTTTCGCCTTCGACCGTCTGCGATTCCGCCCCCTTCTAAAAACATTTACAACTCTCACAAGGCTCGACATTGAAAGCCGCTTTCTAGCTTTCCATCATGCGCGAGAGACGGTTCGATACAAGCGCCCTGTCAGCGTCTGTACAGGTGGGGTAAAAAGCGAACGAGAGGACAAAAACAAAATTCAACAAAATAAATATGCATTTGTTTCAGCTTTTATATTCTTGTTATTGTTTTCGCATGGCATCCGCGAGCAAGGTGAGAGAGCGTCACGACGCACATTTAAAACGTGACCTAAAATTGTACGCTTTGGCAGGCCAGGGGCGCTGAAAAACTTGACAGATACTTGCCTTTCGAAGCGAAATGACGGGAGCACGCCTGGATTAACTTGATACGAGCCAGACAATGGCCGAACGCCCGTTTGCCTCCAGCCTAATGGCTCGCAAATTCTTACCTGTGTAGGTATCTTTTTAGTGTTGAAACCATGGTCGCAATCACGACGCTTGCACAATTCACAGAGCAGCGGGGCCGCTTTTACGGGAACCAACATCGTTATTCAGCATCAACACGCGCAAAGAAAGAGACCAAGCCAGTTTGTTCAAAATAATTAATGTGAGGCGCTAGGCTTAAGCCAGTCCAGCTACGGAGACAAGCATCCGCAAAGGGGTTTCGAAGGGGCGTACTGGCGGCTGTTGTTTGCTGCAAACTATGTCGGTTAAGGTGATCTTCCTCTAAACACGTCTGTGAACCCAAGATTACTCGCACTGTTAAAAATTGACGAGCTCGACGAGCTACGCTGCTTCAGCTCTTCGCAGACGCTGGCAGCCATGTTTGGGAACGTTTTAAACGAAAGAGGGAGCAGCACTCTTAGAATATACAGGGTGTCACAAAAAGAAAATTTACACGGTCTTTTTACCCCTAAAATAAACTAGGCATCGCCGAACGCTCATTTTCCGCCCAAAGGTAGAGCTAGAGGACTCAACCAGATGCCATAGTTTCAGCCCGATCCGTTAACTTAATCAAAAGTTATAAGTGATTTTCTGAAAATTTCATTGGGAAAATGTAGCCCATATTTGCCCGTTTTCGGTTTTTGGTGCCATAGAGCCCCATGTGTTTGAAAACTCCGTCGGCCGCCATTTTCCCATTGAAATTTTCAGAAAATCACTTATAACTTTTGATTAAGTTATCGGAACGGGCTTAAACTTTGGCATCTGGTTGTGACCTGTAGTGCTACCTTTGGGCGGAGAATGAGCGTTCGGCGATGCCTAGTTTATTTTTGCGGTAAAAAATACCGTGTAAATTTTATTTTGTGACACCCTGTACATTTCAAAATAATAATGACTTTATCTTGATTAGTTGCATCTCAGACATAAATAAATAGTCGATTAAAACATCATTACGGCACAAAGATAGACATTTACAACCAATCTTTCACACCTCAATCATCTCTACAGCCAATTAAAGGGGTATCCACACGAAGGAGAACTCCGCGGACGGATGTCGTGACGTCAACAACCCGGAAACTCCGTCCTCGGCTCCGCCACGCGCCTGCGGAGCTTTCGTAATGACAGAACAAAGCCTCCGCGCCTCCGCCAAGGAGAAGAACGGCGCCGCGAGACGTCAAAAAGGGATGACGTATGTCTCACGTGATGCGCGCTCCCCGGAGGAAAGTTGCGGATTTCTCCTTCGTGTGGATACCCCTTAAAGAGGTACGCACTTTGTAAGCAACGGGCGGGACTTAACGGCATGCGACCTCCACATTCTGTATCTAAATTGCGCCTAACTGTGTAAACATTGCTAAAAAAAAAAGGTCTTTCGTGGTAATTTTTTTTTGTTGAAATACTCCTTTCCCGTTAGAATGATGGTGTTTTTTTTTTTTTCTTCATTGCAGAGTTTCTTTAAGCAAAGCCAGAGCTACTAGCGGACCCACTTTGTCTTCGATAGGAGTGGGTGTATCTACGGACTGAGGAATGCTACCGAAGGTGGTTGAAATGTACTTTGTTAGTGTGTTCAGTTGATTCCACGAAGTTTTTATTCAACCTTATAAAGCATAAAACGAACCAGTTGATAATAAATACAACTGGATAAATCAATAATGAAAAATGCACCAAACTTTTGCTATATTATGGTTTCGATGTTGCTCGTTTGTTCGCACTATTCAACAGCATCGGGTCTTTTTATCAAAAAACTAATTGAGACCAACGAAAACCAAACTGACGGGAACACGACCGTTGAAACTCCTGACCACCTTTTATGCAGGTATGTATATTTAGCGCCCACTAGAACATCTCTGCAGGGAAAGAAAATAGCATGTGTCCTGAGAAGAAGACCTTTACGCCTGCAGAACGCGGGTGGTGACACCTCCTGCCGGAGTACTCTTGTAAGACTCAGAACGTTCCGACAGGCCTACAAGAAATTTTGAGATGTTTTCAGCACAGCTCTCGATTAACATTGCTCATGCAAGTGTTTTCTGGCGGGTAAAAAGAAGGCATTAAAAAGCTGCGCCGCGCAAAATATTTTTTTCTTCTATTATCGAGGCTTTTCGGGTAAGCAAGCTTCCGAAATTCAGGATAGTGGCGGCAGTGAAGTACTTCAGCGCGTTAGAGTGTCGGCCGCAGACGTTGCAACAACTCCCCTGAAAAGCTGTAGATAAAACAAAAAAATTGAGGCAATGAGTGTTCTAAAGCTGGAGAGAGCTCTTGTATACTCAGCTACGCCATGTGAGTTGTTACCTCAACCTAAAAATACCTCCAGCGACCTTAAAATTAAGCAATATCTGACGACGGATGCACGGCCGCATTAAAAGCGTCCAATGATGATTTCATTTCTTTTTTTAATATTATAACCATAGTTTATTTTATACTAGAAAGCCTGTCAGAACCCAAAGAAAAGCGGTCACAGAAAAGGGGAAAGGAGAAGCAGAGAAAGAAGATACACAAAGCGTCCTGGAGGGGATCTCTTCGTGGCGCCACCATAGCGCCAGTCCTGTAGACGTAATATTTGTTCACTACAATCCATCGCTCCTGCATCTCTACAAAGAGTTGAGCAGTCTTCTATATCTCACTCCTGTGCGAGAATATTAAACCACTGCTTTAGGCGTGCGATCTTCTTCGGTTTAAATATACCTATAACTAAATAAGGATCCAGTGTATTAGAATCCAGCGCGAGAGCTGGAAAGGCATTAGGGAAAATGGTCTCACGTAAAATCCCGTTCAAGCTCTTGAATTCACGATAACACATGTTTTCATTGAAATTAAACATAATCCCTGCAAACGCACGCATAAGTCGGGAAGATCTCAATTATCGAAAGCACGAATTTAAAAATGAATTTTCCTCTGCACCTCTGGCGCTTATTTCAAATGCCCGTCAGACACAAGAAGAGCCTAAAGACCTCATTTTGCATTGACGGACTTACCGCCAGCACTTCTTTTCTTTTTTTAGCATGACTGCCGATTTATTTTATGCTACTCAGTTGTTCTTAGAGCATATAGCAGAGTGCCGTCCCACAGCCAATGAATAATTGAAGTGCACCTCCGCTTCCCAGAAGACCAACATGTTTTACAAAGTACAAAAAATAAGTACGTTACTGAACGGAATGAAAGAAGTGCCAACCTACGTATAACGCAGACCCAGAAGTTAACATCAATTTCCGTTCTTTCTAAAAACACAAAGGTGCACAGTGAGAAAGAAAAAGAAGAGCAAGGTTGTAGAAATTGGGAAAAAGAAATATAGATATAGACTGAGCTACAGAGAAAAAAATTAAGTCCTTTCAATTGTTTCCTTCTTTATTTCACTACTTTCTGGCTATTTTCATCTTGCATCAGTTTTGGACGCATCCCGTTCAAGTGTATAATTTATCATATGCTTACTTTAGAGTATTCGTTTATGGCGAGACTGAAAACCGCGCTCTTGTATGCTATGCTTAAGCCTCAAATACGCTAATAAAAATACTGCAAATACTAGAACAAAAAAAAAAATAATGTCACGAAGCAACAGAGGAAGAGTATTTGTTGGTCATCGTGCAAACTCCAGGAATGAAGGAGTTTTCAGGCGCAGCATTTCAGGTTTGGTCGAATCTTGTGTCCCTGGCGACCTCAGCTACAATCTTATTCTGAATGTTCTGTGATACTCTACAACGGCAAATGTGCCGGTGCGAAACGCTAAAAATAATATCAGAAACTATCTGCTACACGCAGGGCCGCCCGGCGCATCGGGGAAAATGTTTTCGTAGCGAATATTCCTTATTTGTTTTAGGGACGAAGCTCCTTAGGGTCTAGCATTGTCCGTCCGTCCGTCCGTCCGTCCGTCCGTCCGGCGTCCGTGCTCACATAAAAAGGAAAAAAATGCTTGCGCAGTCGACAG
Organism: Ixodes ricinus; assembly: GCA_037355805.1. Taxonomy (NCBI): domain Eukaryota; kingdom Metazoa; phylum Arthropoda; class Arachnida; order Ixodida; family Ixodidae; genus Ixodes; species Ixodes ricinus. The sequence goes on along the minus strand of JAZHYW010014495.1, from coordinate 22,512 downwards.
GATTCGAACCTGTGCGGGGAGACCCCAATGTATTTCTAGTCCATCGCCTTAACCACTCGGCCACGACTGCGGGACGAGTAGGAGGCTCTGAGATGTGGTAGGAACTCAAGAGCTGGGGTTTCTGTCATGGATGAAACGTTGCATGTAGCCGCTCAACGTCTATACAGGAGAGGGCGCTGCGGTCAAATGCGTGTATAATCCCGTTAAACTTTGCATGCATTGGCTCAAAATTTATAGACGAGAGGGCGCTGCGGTCAAATGCTCAAATGAGTATATAACCACGTTCCATACCACACATTCTCTTTCTGACATGGACCGTTGACTTAAGCGGTGGAGATGCGTTCCCATGGCTTCTAGCGGATCCAAGCTGATCCGCTAGAAGAACCACTGGCTCTGCATTTCACGACCATAAAGCAGTAACAATGAAGTCGAAACGCAACCCGGAACTCAGCACTACCTATGAGTAATAAAAAAAAATCAGCACCATCAGCACTACCTATGAACAATAAAATCAGTATCATCAGCACCACCAGAGCTTCGCCCCAATCAACATCATTTACCACGTGGAGATGCGGTAATTATTTTTTAACACAACTCAGAAACGTTTGGACACCAAAAACGAAATCAATAGTTTTGGATCTAGGAACGTGTGCTAAGAAAAAAAGAAAGGGACAAAATTTATTTTTAATTTTTAATTTGGCAACAAAAATATGAAAATACTTATTCACATGCCAAGCCATCGATTATAATATATATATGCAGATGAATGAACCATACTTAATCCAATGAATCCAAGAATCAAAGTTTTTACGAACCCGCCGTAAGCCAAAATAATATATATATGTACAGGGTGTCTCACGAAAAGTAATCAAATTCGATATTGCTAAAACTACGAGTCGCGACAAAGAAAAAAAGCTTGTGTCGTTTTGGTCCTGGGCCATGGGCCCATTAAGGAAAATGATTAAAGTCCGGGATAATTAGATTGCTCATAATTTTTGCGTAATTAACTTTTTTAATATTGTAATTAAGGGCGTGGTTTCAATTAGAAAATTGCTGAGCATGATCGAAGAGCATTAAATCAGTAAATTTCGGAACGATAGAAGGCACGCGCAGCATTTTACAGCTTTCTGATAGTCCACGCAATTTTGACGCGTTCTTAAGTTTCGGTTTGAAATCGGAGCGCTTCTCGGCACCGACCGCACCGCGCCCTGCAGAGAAATCGTGCAACCAACCTCTGCTGCGCTGTCCTCGCGCAACGCAGCAGAGGCTTGGAGCTACAGGGTGAAGCCTCGGAACCATGAATTCTAAATAAAAATCTATCATTTATGTTTTTGTGTCGTTTAATGCGTTGTTTGTACTAGAATCTTAGGAAGTTAAAATTTAAAATAGATTCGACCGCAAACGTTATACAATAAAAAGTCCGAGGACACCTAAGCACTTCTTGTTAGCTGTGAATGCGAGAGCATGAGTGTCGTTCTTCCGCTCTTTAGTTCGTCTGCGGCGTACTGGCGTGGACGGCCACGTCTCGCAACTGCCGAGGTAGCGGCCGACGGTCGGGCGCACGCTCTCGTGAACTGGCCGCGCCGCGCTGAGCTCGGCCGTGCAGCCTCTCCGGAGTTTGCCCGAGCGGGCAGTGTGGCCAGGCCCGCAACTCTTAAAGGGGTCATGAAACGCTTTTCACACTTTTTCCTGTTTAGCTCTCCTCCTCAACTCATAAATCGCGCATTCCACCAAACAATTCAAGAAGACGAAAAGAGGGGGGCCCTCTTGCTCCGAATCTGGTTTGTCTAATCCGAACACATCCATTCTCCCCCTAGAAGATTAGCCCGTCGCTCAAAATTCAGACAAAGTTGCTTTCCCCAGCCCGTTCACCCCGAAGCTGACAGTGCTGTGGAAGCTACGTGCTCGTTGGGCCAGCCACACTTGCCACGTGATCACGCTCTCTCGCGCATACCCACGCACAGAGAACGAGGTCAGGTGATGAAAGGGAGGCGGCTGATTGGTCCGGCAAGCGCGTAGCTTCCACCACAATGTCAGCTTAGGAGTGAAGGGATTAAGTGAGGTCCGGTTTGGTGTGACGTCAGTTTGGACCCGGTGACGCGCCTTTGGGACCGCGGATGTATCACAGTCAAAAGGCAGAGAGATTACGAAGGGAGGAGGTACGAAATAGTCCGCTGTGCTTTCAAATTTTCACACTGAAAGTCAGGCTTTTGACTTTCTGCCTTTTTTTCTTTTGGCCTACTGAACAATGTGCAATTAGTAAACTCCCAATCTAAAATGATTTATCCCAACCCAAAATTTGTTTCATGGGCCCTTTAAGGCTCTGTTATACTCCGACGTAACGCGCGCGCCAGCGAACGCTGGCCGAAGTCGGCTACGTCACGTCAGTCACGCCGCGCGCGTCAAAATTCGCCCTCATTATACTCCGGCGGCTTTGGCGGCTCCCACGGCGCGCGTCGGTGGGCGGCCGGCGCGACGCATGCGCAGAATCTGACTACGAGGGCACGTTTCCTGCGAGAGTGCGTCACTTCCGGTTCCTTTTCGTTTCGAATAGCAGACGAAACTTCTCGCGCTTCTTGAGCGCCAAGTTCGAGCGATGGCGTGGACGTACCTTGCACGACGAAAACTCGCGCTTGCACTGTTGGTGCACCGCCTGCGCCGCAAGCATTGGCGGTCAATGTATGTACATACGGTACATCTTTGACAAGAGCACGGTCTACGGTACTTAAGCTTCCTCGTGTCGGAGACACACGGGTGAGGACGAATTCCTGGATCAGCTCTCGACGACCGAGTCCGATTCTTCAAAAATGACGCCACACGGAGTGCATGGTGCTCCCGTTGTCTGCTATTGCTCGTATTCGCCGCGCTTCCCGCGCGAGGGCTGCCGGGAGCCAGCGCGTGATGCATCCTGGTCCGGCGTCGCTGGCGCGGCCGGTCGCGTCGGTTACGCCACGACGCCGGAGCATAGAGCGTCGGGTTTTCGCCGACGTGACGTCGCTGTGACGCGCTCGCACGCGCGCACGCGTTACGTCGGAGTATAACAGAGCCTTTACCGGCGGCCGGACCGCCGGTAAAAGTACTAGCTCTATCTAGCTGGCCGAGCCTAAAATGGAGTTAATAATGGAAAAATAAAATTTCAACCCCCTTCTGTTTTTCATTTATACTGCAAATAGAAGATGAAGACGAAAAATTGTATCTAGATGGCAACAAGACATTAGTGAATAAATAATACCGCAGCTATATTATTTTCTTTCAGGACAAAAAAGATAAACCTGCTCACCGGGTCAGGGAAGGTCTCCTGGCCATTCCACTATGACCTGCAGAGTTTCCTGGGGAGCCTGCCGGTGAGGGAACCTAGCCTAGTAGAGGACTCACTCCTGCTCCCTTCGGATGTTTTCTAGGTATTTCACTGATGTTATTTGCTTTGAGTTATGACTAATCTGATTCGAAATTTATGACAATTCATGTGTTTCTTTGTGGAGAAGACAAATATGTACACTTTGTGCTTATTTGTAATTCATTCAATCATTCATTGACGTGCCTCTATGAGTTTAACTTGCGTAAACTTTAGCATTCTGCATGGCGAGTGAAAGCGGTGTGTACGAGCGATCATGGAGGATGAGGGCGTGCATTGGGGGGGGGGGGGACAGGGGAGAGAGGTGCGATTCAAGTTTTTGAGAAGCTGAAGGGGAGGAGTTAACGAAACTCCTAAAATGTTAAGGTAAGCATAACGAGCTACAGATTCGTCCTTATAAACTGGAATCAAAGCAAATGTGGAGTATGCAGAAGCAGGTGTGACATTTGCCTCCACCAAATAAATTCCACCTGTTTCCCTCAGCATGTAAAGTCATCCTTGTGCTATTTCTTTCTGTACAAGGTGAAATCGATCATAAGAAACTGTGGTTCTATAGATTAATGATGCCAACTGAGTAAACATGAAGAAAACTTGTTTGGGTGGAGCATACCTAGATTGTGCCCTGCATCTATGATAGCCATGTGCTGTCATCTCTTTCAGAGGGGCTCGTTAGTGTCTGTTGCTCATGGGAAACCAGAGGGGAACGTTGAATACATGTGAAGCAGCTCTCCATCCGTCGTGGCAGCATAAACGGCTCAACTTCAATAACGATGTGAACATTACCAGGTCACAAGAGCATAGACAAAAGTTAATGGGTAAGTCCGGTTTCTTTTTCGTTTTGAGAAAAGAATGCAAGGAAGAAAAACGAGGGAAGCAGTCTTTTACGAGATGTAGTCCACAAAGATGATAACAACTGTAATGGTAATAATAATATAATTGTTGCTAGTGACCCTTTTGTTTGTATAATGTTCATACCTGAATATAAAACATGTGTTTTAGTTCCAGTATTTCACCTTCTCCTGGTCATACACTGAAAGTTAGTTTACCCTCAATTTTTGCCTCTTGATTTTTTATATCTGTTGGTATTTTTACGGTATGCATGTATCATCAAGTGACCAACATTTATCATGATCAACCATTGTTTTTTTTTACCAGGAACCTGGAGACAACCCTCGCGCAGAGCAGCTCGACGACGAGGTGGTGGCCATAAAGGAAGGACATCACGAGGAACGGCCGAAAGAAAGAAAAGATGAAAATCCTCCATAAACAGGGTGACATTTCTATGCTGTTCTTCGAGGAGCATAGAGAACAAAGGAAATATCTTTCTGAAGCCAGGGAGAAGGCCCACAAAGACCTGTAGCGCCAGTTTTTGACTATGAAGGAATCAAACAATCTCCAACGGGTGTTCCCGGACTTCCTGAGGTCAAGCAAGGAAAAATAAAAACAATAAAAACCGAGAAATTGCCCTTTTTACTTGAGTTTGCATTGGAAGCATTGGTGTACCACAGACTGGTATTTAAACCCCAATAAGAAACATTTTGCTCAAAATGGTACAAATGTCATACCACTGGTATTCCTTATATCCGCAAGTCAGTTGGCACTGAAATGCAGGTTCAGGTACGAAACCAAGATAAACTAAATGCAAACATTACTGATATAACAAAAACTGCAGTTTACTGTTAATGTGAAGCATTCTTTAGCTACCTCTATCGGGATTGATCGATCTGGCTCCATAACAAATTAAGGAGCAGTTCGTACACAGGGCAGCAGTACGATCTCCTTGACATTCGCATGCTCTTCGAAAGGGGCAGAGAACGCAAGCACATTGTATGCTCTCATCCAATTGCCTGCGGCAGAAGGAGCTAAACCCGCGCCGTGCATTCATGGACCGATTTCAAAGAGGCGCGCTACAGTCGCGGTGACGTGAATGATTTTATCGTAAGCCATTTATAAAAGCTGATCTTGAGGCACTCGTCGTGTCAGACGAGGTGGAGCCTCGGAAGTGACTACCACCCACCGAAGATGAGCTCCATCTATTCATGGTGAGCTGCGACGCGAGTTGCGATGTCGGTCCCTGGCATCGTAACTGAATCTGTCTTCTTCTTGTAGGCGACGTTGTAAGTCTACACACACGATGCTTCGCGTATCGTAGACAATCAGTGAAGTGCTTGCTGCCACAATTTTTTATCATCGAACGAACTGAGGGGCTTCACAAGCTATGCCACACACAGAACTAGCCAGTCCACTATTTTAACGGTGCAGATGCTTAATACATATAAGGTGCATGATTATTGGCAACTATGTATATTGCCTACACCTATGTACAGTCAGCATGGAAGAAAATGAGAACAGCGGATGTACAGTTTTTGGTCGATGCTGTGAACGCCGAAGTTCGAGATGCCCCCGGCATGCGTCCAACACATTGAAACAAAAGCCTCACTTGCAGCCTCTGTGAAGGCGGGGCCCAGCATCTACCGAAGACCATGTAGCATGGTTGCGTTTTATTTCGTGCTGACTTTACTGCCAAATCTCAATTCGACGGGCTTCCATGTTTATCCTACCACTCTAGCAATGACCTGTTTTCAAGTAGGCAAAGCATGCTTTGCTCAAAAGAAATGAAGACTGCTGCCTCATGGGAGAGGTTGAGACAGCTCAGATAAGGAATACTATTTGTTTTCAACTGCATGGAATAGGCAATAACAATTCGACGACACGTGCACAGGGGTTTAAGGCAGGTACCATCCGAGACATGAAATACTGGGAAAAGCACTCTCCTTCTAAAGACACATATCAATACCCTAAATACAAAACAAACATTTCACCCCCATGAAAGTCCATTTCTCACCCAACTACAGCGTTCTCTTCTGTAGCTTGCTCTGCAATTGTCAGACTAGATTTCAGTCATGCTTAGAGGGCGAGTTGGCCTCGATTCGAAGTACGCAAAAAAGTGCATCGCGCACTGCATCGGCACCGTCTGCTGTGGCCTTGGTGCTGTGGATTGGCTACTAGCGCTTTGAGGGTACTTCTACTATCTTGGACGCCTCTAACCACTGCTTGCCTTTCCCGTCGTTGAGTGTCTCGCAGACGTATACTGGGTGATTAGAGGAGAGGCCAGGCTCTTTAAATCGACCGCCAAATTTGGTTTCTTAACCTATCGCGCTACGACTTTGTGCAGCCTTGCCCACAGATGGTGCATTTTTTTTGTAAAATTTGCAAAAAGCGAACGTTTGCGAGGAAAAAGTTAAGAAAGAAAAAGGCTTAGCTCCTATGGAAACGCAGCGACGCCACCGGTCTTCAAACAACATGGCGCCGTTTCGGGAGACAGGAAATGGCGCAAGGAACGCCGCCAACGAACGAGCATACGGCGCCGAGAGCCGGCGTCTTTAGCAGACGATATTTCCGACTCAAAAGCGGAGCGCGTTCCGCAGGTGGCGACAATCACAGAAACAAAAACAGGCACAGTAACAACAAGGAACTGCAAAGCAGACGACATCGGCACCCCGAATAAAACAGTCAAAATATCCCGACAAACCCTTTTTCAAATCGATTAAGTGTCCATTCAATATGTTTTCTCAGTAAGGATGATAAAATAATGCATTCTCAACTGATATATGAAAAGCTCGCGCCGCTTTTGATTCGAAAAGATCGTCTGCTAAAGACGCCGGCTCTCGGCGACGTATGCTCATTCGTTGGCGGCAGCTGGCGTCGCGACCGCTTTCGCCATCTCTTGTCTCCCGAGCGTAACGGCGCCGTGTTGTTTGAAGATCGGTGGCGTCGCTGCGTTTCCATAGGAGCTAAGCCTTTTTCTTTCTTTACTTTTTCCTGAGGTAAATTCGCTCTTTGCAAATTTTACAAAAAAAATGCACCATCTGTGGGCAACGCCGCACAAAATCGTAGCGCGATAGGTTAAGAAACCGAATTTTGCGGTCGATTTAAAGAGCCTGGCCTCTCCTTGAATCACCCTGTAGAATGAAACACACTCTGAAAACAGTGTTGATATGGTCAATTCTCATTTCCATCCTCTTGAGGACGATGCAGAAGCATTCTCCTCAAGAGGAGTTTCGTCTGCTAAAGAAAAGGCGTCTGCTAGGCGCAACAGTCGGCAGATAGCGGCATGTGAAATCGCAGGCGATACGCTTAAAGGGGCACTGACACATCAAAATCATTTTTTTTTTATCCGAAAAGATTGAAAACGATCCTGGGGCATTGCCCTCAAAATTTGAAACTTAGGAATTCAGTATTTGTGAATTAAAAAAGAACAATTTCCAAATGCCGAATTTGAAGTTCCCGCGTGATCCGCGGCAGTGCAGCGAGTCAAATTTTGCGGTCTCCTGCGACTCGACTTTCTTTCGGACCTTCGCTTCACGCTATGAAGCAAAGCGCCGTTGCCAACGCGACCCGAAGCGAGCAGGAGGTGAGCAGGCGGGATAGAAGGGAGCCGGCGCGGGAAAAAAACGGTTTCTTCCCCGACTCGCCGATCTGCTCGAGCGCCGCCAAGTTTTCCGAGGGGGATACAAATCCAGGAAGCGACATCACACCGAACTCTGATTTTCGGTTTTTTTCAAAAAGAGTGCGTTCGCAATAGCGTTAAAAAACATGTTTTACGATTGCCGTTATTAAACGTTATAGAAATGTCGCCTACAAAGCTTCTAAATTTTCTAATTTTTGACGTCACCGACTAAAAGAAGGGAGGAGGCGAGAAGCGGGAGAATCAAACGCCAAAAATAAAAAGGCGCGCGCGCGCGCGGGGAAATTTTTGTTCGCGATGCGGTTTTTGTTGCGTGTCTATGACTACAACTTGCATCGTTTTAGACGATAAAACGTACGACCTTTGGGGTGTCAGTGCCCCTTTAAATCGTGCCGCGGTCGCATACGGTAACACTGCACATGGCCGTACGGAGGGGAGTCTAGGGGGGGGGGGCACCTTCCTCCCTTAGGATTTCGGAGATATTGACGACGAGATGATTTGGTGGCGTAATCTTCTTAGACCGTGGTTACAGTACATCATTAATAAGACAGTCTTGAGACACAATCTGAGGAGCGTTTCTTTTTTGTATGAAGGTCTTCGACCTCGACAATAGGAGACGACGATTTTAAGCAAGAAGAAAACGAGTTTTTTTTTTCTGCACGAATTGTCGGTGCATGATCATTTTATACTATCAATAAAACACAAAAAAAAATAAAGAAGAACAGCAATTTGTACATGCATTGTCTCACTTTTCTTCGACAATTATTTTAGGCTACATATATCGCCGCCTGCTTCGCACTCTGGTTGTTATCGCGTCTCAAGCGTGTCAATTCTTGTCTGCGAATTTCATCCGTACTCTTTTGGGGTGAAAGTCATCTTCATGGTGCCCTGAACTCCAAACGAACGAGTGAAGGAAGTTCTTTGTTACGGGTAGCGCATGAGGAGGAACCAGGTCCACCGATGCTTTCGGACGGTGTTTCGGCGGCGACCTCCAGGCTCCTCCCCTACAATTCTACGCCGTGTGAGGCGCCACTCAACGGTGAGGGAAACCTCCAAAACAAGCCACCGACAAAAGCGGTGTCATCACCGTTGCTGACGCTGAAAATGCAGTACTCGCGGTGCCTTCACGCTGTCGACCCCCACTTGTCGACGCGGAGAGGAATGCCGACATTTATCGGTTGTTGCGCCAATCAGACGCCTTTGGTTAGCACACGACCCTACTAGGCGTAAACATTTAAAGTTTTTCATTTCTAGCTTTTTACTCAGGTAATATTTATAGTGAAATATTTATACACTTAATGCATGTTCTTCCGAAAACTCTGAGAAAAATCTAAGCTCGATACCTTTAGAAACCGATTTATGCCATCTCTTCAAACAGCCACCGATCCCTTTCACCCACCCACTGTATATACGTATATATATATAAAAAAGAACAAGTAAGAACCACTTTCTTCTTGCATACTATACCCATGAATATAGTCAAAACTTGAAACTAGAAAAGCTAGCGTAATCACATCAATATCTACTCCCCTCAGGGGAGCAGATATTGATGATTTTTAACCCAAATTTCGTAGCTTTTAAGACTTTTGTAACTAACCTGTGAACAGTTTGTTGTGCATCATTACTAAGGCGTCAAGCTGTTCTTGAGCACAGAACATAAACAAATGAATAAATGAATGAATGAATACTTTAATAAAAAAAATTCAGACGAAGGAATACAGCCACACAGGCTCGTCCTCCGTAACATACATTGACGAATAACTATTTTTTAAACAAAAGGTGTTACAAAAAAGACACGGGTCAAGGCGTCTCTCCCTAAAACGGCAGGTCCATGAGAAGCCTTTTTATTCTTTTCTAAATTTTCTTTATTTTAGTGTGATCTATGGGATGTTTATTTGAGTTTTCAGATAACTGGAGTATAGATTACTGGAGTCTCAATAGCCAAAAACTGTAGGGACGAATTGTCGTTAACCTTTTTACTGCTCAGATGCATTAAACCCAATTCGATTTCGTAAATTTCAACTCGCCGCTGCCGACTTTGAAAGCTATAGTAACCACTTTACAACAGCGAGAGCATTTTCCGATTCCAAAGCCCTACTCCAGAAAGTTTCCAAGTTCCCCTTATATCCTCTTTTGACTTGAATACAAAAAAAAATATATATATATATACATATATTTTACTAAGAAACGAGAATGATTGTCCGAGGTGTTAGAAGCGGTGTAATTCTGTTTTTTTTTTTTTAAGTGGCACATTGGCAGAAGCTTTAGAAAGAACTGTAAGAAAAAGCTACAACCACCATAATGCGTATGCTATGTGTGTCACGATTTCCTTCAGAGGATCCTAGCCTTGATAAAATTACAATGGAAGCGGTGCCGTCTGGGGATTATGAAATCGATATGGTAATGCGCGTTTAATATCGGCGTCTGTAACGAGAAACCGATTTCCGAATAAGAGGGGATTAGTATTTCCATCGGAAGATAAAAAGGAAATCTCGCGCGGTTCAGAAATAAAACGATTCTTTTATTCAGATCCAACTCATCTGTCGCGCGTCATTTTCACTTTGATATCCCATTACCGCCAGCTAAAAAAAAACAATAACAAACACCAGGATACTTCGTTTACTTTCGGTAACGCGTGAAACAAGGGATCACGGAATTACGTGGAAATGACGAAGAAGAAAAGTCTCGTTCTCCCAGTTCCAATTAGAAAACATATTTTTGGTTCTTTCGTGCGTCGGCTGTCGAAGAGCGAATGGCTCAAACAAAACCATAACATCTCACGAAATATAGGATGAAAGGAGATCTGGAATTGGAGCTTCTCGCTAATGAACGTAGAATTCCGAATGTATGAAACAGAGAAACCATCCAGTTTAAAGGGAGTAATTGGAATTGGATATATGTTCCATAGTTGCTTACCTTTATAAAAAAAGAACAATAAAATCATTTCTAAATTAAAACTTGGTTCATATTAAAAACATGTTAAATCTTACTTTAATTGTTGCAGAATTTGATATTTCCACGGCTGTTTTATAAACTACAAGAGACGCAAGCTGACGCATGCTAAAGGAGAATGAAGAAACTGTTTATTTATTTGTTTCATAACATTCTATCAAGTTGCAGCTACTAAGGTTGCAGTTACTTTAAGCATGTTTTGTACAAACGGATCATTTTGCGCCTGCCTACATAAAACCAAACTCTTAGAAACACACCTGTCTAGGAAATAAAAACGGTCGGGGAATTTGCTTGTGAAACACCACGAACAGAAGAGTGTGGTCTGGCGTGACATAATTCCTTGGACAAGTAGCATGGAAAAAGTCATATATCCGACAAATATACACTATTTGTTTTGTTAGAAAATGCAAGAAACAAGCAGTCGATATTTACTTATTTATTTCATAAATACTGTGACCTTAAAGATGGTCGTAGCAGGAGTGGAAAAGAATAGATACATTGTATGTCAATATAACAACAAAAAACTGTATGCAGTACGTACCCCATAGAATAACATTACGAACGACTAAAAATGCGTTAACAAAGCAAGAACACATACCAACAATAACCTTGTGCTTTCCTAATATAAATTTCTCAAGCTCAAGTGAACGAATAGCTTTAGCAATGTTGTTCCAAGTGTCGATGGCCTTCGGGGAAAAAAAATTATTTAAAACTATTGAGGTGACATGTATACGGTACAGAACTTACAAAATCTAAGATACTAGGGCGTGACTGGGTAAAGGATTTTGATTTTTACGTTCTCAATAAATAAAAAAAGTTGACTTCAACTTACTCTTTCGAACTGATAAACAAAAATTCGCTTCTGTGTACCTTGAACGATCTGATCGAATGGAACGCAATTTCTTTAAAAGCTTACTTTTTTATATTATCATATGTTTTTTTCATTCAGTTGTTAGCTTGTTTGTTTTTTGTTTTGTTTTGTCATACATGTTGCGAGCATTGTGGGAAATTTACTAGACATTGGCGGCTAATAAAAATCGAACGATCTTAGCTTAGATGTTTACATTGCATCTTCTAGGTCATGACACACAACTACAGATAAAATCGGTCGAAGTGAGTTTCGAGAAAAATTCTAAATGTTTTCATTAAAACTTATATACCGAAATTCATCCGAGGTACTCAATTTGTGCCAAAAACATTGCAACAAAAGAGTCACCGTATTTTGTACTTAGGATGCAGTCGCCGAGTAGCAACTCCGTCCCTGTTGTCGAACCTAGATCGATTCTGACTCATACTGTTTCACTCTAAGTCCAGCCGCAGCCGACGCTAGGATCCGATGGAGTATAGTATAGTGATTGGGGTTGGTTAACGTTTCAAGAATTGCTTTACGCGCTTGAATTTAAAACAAAGGGGGACAGTATTCGGTTCCGTGACCTGAAAGGACATACGCATTGAACATTGAGGCACGCAAAGTCCTGTTAGATATAACTTTTCACTAAACCTGCACAAGTAAGGTCACTTTGTGATACACCCGATAGCGCCGGGGAGCATTGTAAAGATTCCGCTTCGATAGCGCATCACACGCTCTGTTACTGTCGAAGCCTTGTTAAACCCCTATCAGACGGGCACACTAAAACCCTTCGGAACGAACTTCTTTAAAGACTCGGCGGATTAGTTCAACATCTTGTGCTTATCGGAGTGCGCTGGTTCGGAGGCCTCTAATGTTCTCGTCTGACAGGGGTATGGGCACCCTGCGCCCGCTAGGAGCCGCTACCGACCGCCCAGCGAACAGCGCCGCGCGCGGCCACCTTTGAGTCAGCGTAGGGAGAGCGGTAGAGCTCCGCCGCCGCTCCCGCTGCTCCCGCGCTTCCGCCAATGTGGTAGCCCGAGCAGGCATATCGACGTTGCTACACTCACCGGTGTACCACTGCAGTCAAGCTGCGACGGCCCAAATCGCTTCCCGATGAGTACGCGCGACGCCGCCACTAGAGGCGCAAATATCGGCTCTGATTTAGATCTGCAGGGTGCCCATTAGAGTCTTCACCGGCAGTGCGAAGCGTATTAAAGAAAAAAAAAAACGTGGTTTTCATTGACAATTAATTAAAAAAATTGGGTCACTATACATATTTTGAGATAACTGTAGATGTTCGTTTTTCGTGGGATGCCTAATAATTTCAAAGCGAGTATTAAATGTTGTGTTAACCTGCAAATCATGGATAGTGATCAACAGAATTTAGGTCCACACACAAGAAAGTGTGAATCTTTGTCTATTTTGGTAGGCTATTAGTGCCTCCACATAGGAAACTTTCCCTTCTTTGGTGGGTGCATTTTTTTCTAACCAAAGCGCTTAACGATCTTCTAATCACTTGGTTAGAAAATTTATCGCACTTTAAAAGCAGCGGTAAAAGAAACGTTAATATAGGCAAGAACTTATTTGGACGACTTCACAGGGCCATTCCGCTTATGGAAGGGGGAAGGGGACTATGTTTTGTTTTTGTCGATTTTCACAAGAACAAGTTGTTTTAGTTTTGAACGTCGTAAACTTTAACACCACGAACCTCTTCGTATCTTGTCAAACGCTGAGAAAAAACAGCTTTTCAGACTCCGCCTCGCGCACTCCACGAAGCTTCTTTTATATTTTATAGAAATGACTAGAAGCTTGTACCTTACAAACTGAAATATTGGCTGTCATTATCCTTTACACACATGTACGTTAAGTTTGGTCCCTTTTTATATGCTAACCACTAAATGACCTCCCGCTCGACTGCAATGAACGTTCGGATCTACCTCATTTCTGGATACTGTAGGTGCGCATGACATTTTGCATATTCTTGGCGATTTTATGGCTTTGTTTTGTTCGCATTTCCTGATGAGCTTGGTGCATTCAAAATTTTCCTCGGGTACTTGAATTTTGCGTAGCGAAATTTTTTGTCAGACAACGCTCGAAAACAATTTAAGCTCCTACATAAATATATTTTCACTGAACATCAAAGGAGCTAATTGCGCTTATTAGGAGGCCATTTGCTGATAGGATCTTAATTCAATTACCGCAAGATGAGAACGGGTCGTTTCGCAGCTGAAAAACTTACCCCATTAAATTTATATAAACATTGCTTCAAGAAACTTGATAAGAGAAAATTAATTTTCGTTTCTTTCATATCCACGCGGGAATGATATGTACTTTATTACTCTAAGTACGTTTTTCTTCTGTCAACATGCTTTATGTCTGGACAGACAACCATATCCTCTTTTAAGTAGCCCTGCAAGGTCCTCACGTTTTCATTTTGTTGTTTCACGCGTGCCTAGGATTACTGTTGACAGACTTCCTTTATATCCTCGAGCTACAGTCGGCACGGAATGAAACGCGAACAGTGGGTGCATGGTTTTCGCTAGATGCTGCATCACCTGAACTAGATGGGAGCTGCAAGAAGATGTGCTCCTCCTTCCGATGTGTTGGACTCTTGCTCGGTGCATCGAAACCTTCGGTGTTGCGTGTCTAGGTGACTCAGCGTGGGTCGAAAACCATGCGCTCCTTGTTCGCTTTTCATTCCGTGCCGACTGTACATAACATAAACTGAAAGAAATTTACATTTTCACTGCCGATGTCATTATCGCAGAAACCGAAAACGTTGCGTTTTAAGAAGACGTCCAAGCTTAACCCAGGCTCAGGTTTTTCTTCAATATTAAAATCTAATAATCACAAAACTTTTTCTATGAAAAAGGTTTAATGATTATTGCGAAAGAAAAATTTAAGCTTTCAAAATCCTGCCCTGCCCGCGCTTCTACTGCGTATCTAGGGACCCGGAACGAAATTCGCGCATATTTAAAACTCTTTATTTTATAAATTAGTTAATAATAGCAAAAAAAGCAACATCAGGTTTTACACAAAGGCAATGTCAGAGCAGTGCTTTTTTATTTATGAGGAAGTTTTAATTAATGCCGAGGATCATAATTCGGTATTTTATTGTTCATACATCGCTGTCTAGCGAACTATAAGCAGTAATTACAATCGAAAGCACAAAAACGCGTATGGTCGCTTCCACTATCAAAATATTTTTTTTACTACTTCATTTGTACTGTTATCTCACAGTTGTTACCATCACTTCTTTTCAAGTTTAAAAGCGCTAAAAAACGAGGACCAGTAAAAGAAGACAAACACAGTAAGGTGCACTTGATAGTGAGGTTTAATCTGACTTAAACCAAAGAGGAAACATACATGCCTTTCCGACAACCATCCACGTAATGTAAACACATTGTCCAATAATCTACATATAATCTTTCTAGCTTGAGCTAACAAAGCACTGTAGATTCGTCACCTCCGAATCGTACAACGCTATCGATGGGGCGCTAATGCACGTATCGCTGTCGCACTTCCTTATGAAAAACGCCTCCGAAATTTCCCTAGTCATTTTGTTACGATTCCTGCTCAGCATAACAGTTTCCTGAAACTTTGGGCCACAATCGCATCGGTTGCAGTGTATCGCAAGATTACCCGAGGGCGAAGATCTTACTGCCAGTGCGTGTTCCCTTAGTCTGTCGTTGATGCACCTTCCGGTTTGTCCCATGTAAATCCTCCCACACGTTAGAAGTATTCTATACACCACCCCTTCCTCGCACCCCACATATGTAGTTCAATGTTTCTTCTAACATATACCCACCCTTAAATCTACCCTTTCTATTCTTGCACACAGTTGACCCAGTTTTTGCGGTGCTGAGAGTAGTTCTGTACTTTATGTTTTTCACCCACTTTCTTCAGACTATGGCTAAAGTTGTGCACATATGGCATGACGGTCGGTCTAACATTCCGCCTGACCTCCCCATTACCCCTTCCCCCTCCCCGAAGTTTTCGTAGCCATCCTTCTGCCACATGTTTAAAAGCCGTAAGTGGGTACCCTCCATCCTCTAGTTTCTTCACCTGCATAAACCAAAGCCGTCCGCTATTTTGTGTGAGCACGACTTAGTTGGCGAGGATCTCAAGCACGTACTGGCAATACCTCTCTTAATAATTTTAGAGTGGTTTGAGTCGCAGGGTAAGACCGCTTTCTTTGCTCTGGGAGTGTACATCCACCACACATGGGACGGCAGAAATATCAGTTTTAGGTCGAAACCTTGTAAAATTCACAGTACAGGATATTCCGTAGTGAAACTGAGACCGGCGCCGCAGATCTCGAAAATATCCAACATTTTATATATCAACTCTGCTCTTTTACTTCCTCTCCCCGAGTGGAACAGTACCAGGTAGTCATCTACACACCTAAATATCCGGATGATATTATTATTGCCGCGCGCCAAGTTGGCAGCGCGGCCAATGTGTAAAATGTCACGAATGACAATTGATGAGGCGATAATAACTGAAGAAACTAAACGTTTAATGGGGTGGACTTGTGCCCAAAAAATTAAAAAGGGAACAGAATAAAGCAGAGCGTCGCGGGCATCGCAGTCGGCCTGACAGCAGAGTCGAACGCTGGGGAAACTGACCGCAGATCGCCACGCGGAGCCCCTTATGTACACGCGTTGGCGTCTGGAACAATCGACCTAGAAGGTTCAGCGAATAGAACATTCGCACCTCGAACAAGCGACAGAGTTCTCGAATTCAGCAGAACATTAAACTGCAAGAATAAATAAAAGGACGCGTAACTCCCGGGAATCGAGCCCTGGCTCTTCGCATGGGAGGCAAGCACGATAACCGTTAGGCCACGGCCGCGCTGCCTATTTGGCGTGCGGCACAATCTAGTTTAGCTTCAATAGCTCTGTCGCATTTTGCCAAAAATAAATCACTCAGCACTGGAGCCACGTTCGCCGCAATACATTGACCTCCCTTCTGTATGAATTGCGAACCTTGAAACGCAATATAAGTGGATTCCAGGTAGAAGCTCGGCATCTAGGACGGTCTAGGACGTAGTCCGTAGCCCAGAAGTACATTGAGCCGTTGTACGGAATGAACCTTGACGAGGTAAACGAAGAAAACCGTATTAGCAATATTCCCCCCCCCCCCAAAAAAAAAAAAAGATTCGCGGCGATTTTTAAATGTGAAGTTCTATAATGCATGAAATGCATTATAGGGAATTGGTGAGAAAAATTGTTGTCAAGTGACGTAAATTTTACCGCTAAATTTAGCGGGGAAACTGAATGTTTGTATAGGTCACCAGAGGTCAATGGACCTTTTCCGAGAAGCGTTCTGCGCACGCGCGAGCGCCCGATGCCAAGCGGCGGAAATTGGCACCAAAAATCGATGAAATTCGGAAGGAGGCTATAGATCAGCGAGTAGCAAACGTAATTGCAGCATACAAATAATTGTGTTACGCAAAAAAAGAAAGCGGACGGAAAGAATAACACGACGTTTAAGTGGACGCCACGGATGCCCGACTTGGACGGCGCGTTGGGCACGCCCCGCTGCTCAGAGAACGAAGAAACTGGTAGCGTAGCTCCCATTATCGATTGGTAGCGCAGGTAGGTCCCTTCCTCGATTTTTAGTTCGTGCAGCCACCGCCTGGTGCCGTCGGTATGTGGAAAAGGTCCATTTCCCTCGCTAAATTCTGCGGGGAAACTGGTTTGGTTTCTAGATTACAAGACATCCATTTTCCAGCTAAATTAAATTGGTGTTTAGGTCATCTGACGTCAATTACCCGCTAAACAAATCGGGAAAACTGAATTAATGTTTTGGCCACAAGACGTGAACCTTCTCGCTAATTTCAGCAATGAAACTGAGTTGAAGCATAGGTCATGCGCCGTTACTTTCCCCAAGGTGTATAGGTCACGTGACGTTGCCTGACGTCATGTGACGCTACTTTCCCGCCAAATTTGGCGGGGACACGGAGTCGTTGTATGGGTCACGTGACGTCCGTTTTTCCGCCAAATTTCGCGAGAGAACTGAACTGGTCCATATATCCCGTGGCGTCAGCTCACGGGACATCGATTTTCCCGTTAAATTTAGCTCGGATTCTGAATTCGTGTATAGGTCTTGGGACATCAATTTCCCCGCTGAATTTAGCGGACAATGCAAGGACGGACGGACGGACGAACGACCGGATAAAAGTTTGGGATTGGGGTTAACGCGAAAAGCATTTAATTCATGCTTTAAAATTTTAAGTGGTCTCTCTTTAGGACCTCTAGACCTGTACATTGTCGACCTTCATTCGTAAAATACGGGCATTTTCAAACATTTTGACATTGTCACCTCGAATGCTGGAGCTTTTCGGATAAATCGGAATTAGAAAGAATTTGACTGGCAATTTTTTTTTCTCTTTCCTAATTTTTTTGTTTACTGATATATTCGAAAATTCGGAACATTATTTACAACACAGGAGACAAACTCGGTGCCACTGGGCTGTGGACGCATACACGGCGTCTTACATATTCTACAGAAGTGGGAGTCTGCGCATGCTCAGAACGCGTTCCATAATCCCCGCAAACAAAAATGGCGGCGGGAGAAATCCGATCATCAGAATGGTCTATGTTCGGGGTCGTGAGAATACAGCTTGGAACCGAATAGCGCAGCGTCATCCCCTAGCTTCGCCAGTGCGAGGAGAACCTTATGTCGTGGGTTTCCCTAGCACAGTGAAGGAGATTAATGACGCAGCGCTGCTCGACTGGAACCTCTATTCGCACACCCCTAGACTAAACGGAGAGGAACTGAGAGAGAGAAGATGAGTGCGCGCAGGGTCGTCGGAGCTCTGAGCTCGGATTAAATACACTAGTGGATAGGTGCCAAGGCTTTCTGTTCGCCCTTAGAGGGGTACAAAAATGAAAACCGAAATATACGGAAATCTTTCTGCAATGGCTGAAATATGATATATGATATCTGTAAATGACAATCGCACGTTCGTATTTTGAGCGGTTAACTATATCTTTTGTTTCTTGCGCCCGATTATAGCGAGCGCTTCGAAATCGGCCACCGAGGCGAGTGATGCGTAATGGGAACTCCATCGCAATCGTGACGTCATGCTCCTCAGCAGAGCTGAAGGCTGGCGTGATTATGAGCGCCGCCACGCGGTGACGTTTGCGTCTTACAACCTCTCGTTTCGGAGTGGCGGAGGACTGCGCAGATGCACGACGACCGTCGTGACGTATTCATTTCGGTCATTTTAGTCCGCGCTGCGTTCCGCCGTGATCTATGAACTCGAGAGCGACAAGGATTTCGACTACCCAGGGGACTCGGAAGATGTCAGCGGGGACGAGTAGTCACTCTCGCACATGTTGACGGACAGGCGATTCTTGCTAGAACCGTACGAAGCATTCGACAGACCGACCGTCCGCCCGACAAAATCTGAAGGGTGTCGACAAAAAATGCTTCGCGTTTAATAATGATTCGGCAACTTGAATGTATGCGCTGTTAGGAGTTTCATTAACAACGTGCTCAATTACCAGTTTGCTTCGCTTTTTGTGCGGTTCACTGAGCTTTTCTGGGTTTTTTTTCCTTGGCAAAAAATAGTCGGCACAACCCCTGGTAGCGACCGAATAGTCTTGGTAGGAGGACCCAGAATCCTGAGGACATTTTGTCGCCTTTCATAGTCGTCATCGAGAAAATAGTTACCGTACAGGTGATCGGTTTTCACCGGCGCCAGAGAGACAATGGACGCGCCAGACGGATCCACACACTTTGGAATTTTAGAGTCTAATAACGCCTAAAATGCGTTATGGGGAATCGATGAGAGAACTGGTGTGCCACATGACGTACATTTTACCTCTAAATGTAGTAGGGATACTGAATCGTTGTATAGGACACGTGACGTCGATTTCCGCTGCTAAATTTTGCGGGGAAGCAGGATTGGTTTCTAGGTCACAAGACGTCAATTTTTGAGCTAAATCTAGCGGGGGAAACTGTATTCGTATATAAAAAGTTCCGAAGCGTTGCGGTGCGTTCGACCAATCAGAAGCCGAGAAAGGTGAGGAGGGTCACGTGTTGGCTCGCGCCACTCGACGATTGGTATCCGGTTCAGTGCTGTTACCTTAGCAAACAAGTCGATATAGTCCGTTGCAACTCAAGAAGGTAGGGCGAGGGAAAGGAAGGTCGGGGAGGAGAAAGCAGATGGAAGGCAGGAGAGAGGAGATTTCTCTCTCTCCTCTCCAGCGTTCCGTCAAATTCTCCCTCCCCAGCATTCATTTCCCTCGCAATACCTTCTTGAGCTGTAACTTAGTATAAATGTAGCGTGTTTTCAGTCGCCCTAACGACTAGTTAGGGAAATTGTTGTTGCTAAAGCTACGTAGACGCGTAGTCGATGAGAATGCACATAAATGTACATTCCTTGTCTTCAAAGAAAAAAAGGGGCCGGTGGGATAGCTTTTTGGCTGCCTCCAGCGGACAGCTTTCAACTTTCAACTTTCTTGTTTCTCTCAAGTGGGGAGGGAGGAGGGAGGAAACAAAAACAGAATTTTGCACAGTTAGAGACAGTTGTCGCTGTTGAGGGTGAAGGCGATACGAGGTAACGTTGGTTGACGCAAAGACGAAGACATTCGCAAACCCCGAACCACACTTCCTTTTTCAGGGATTACTCCGTCTCATCCTACGGTGGACTAGGGCCCGAAGGCTGGCGGGCGGATTACTGCCTTAGAAAATCTTGCATCTGCATTGTGAAAGAGTGCTCGAGAGAAATTCCTATACGCAGAGTACGAAGAACACTAATGTAACGCATATGTTTTTCTGTTATGATATCGCGCTCAGAGTGTCGAACCGGAACCGAACCGAACCGAAAACCGGAACCGAACCGTTATTTTTAGCCCAACCGGAACTGAACCGAACCGAAATCTTTGCCGCCATCTTGGAACTGAACCGGAACTGAACCGGAAAAATATATAACGGTAACCGGTTCAAAACGGTTCACGGTATTTTTTTTGTGTGCACATAATGCATGTTTGAGAAATAAAAATTGGCAGCTTTATTTTGGTGTAGTGATCAAATTGTCATACACCGAATTGCAATATTGAAAAAATTATGGGTTTTTGTGGTGCCTTTGTATTGGCACTATGACAAATCATGTGTCACGTGGTCACGCGACATCATGGTGCTCAAGACTTGCTGTCAAGCAATGTCACGTCACGTGGCCCCGCGACAAAGTCACGTGACTTTCTGCGTCAAGTCGACTTAAATAGACTGATCTCATCAGCCAGTTTGGCTACGCCAACGCTGTCGCAGCCCATCGAGGGAACTTCAGTCTTTCTGCACGAGCGGTAAACTCGCAGGAGCTCTGCGCGTGCAGCACACGAGGTGTCACGAGCTCTCTCGGGTGTGGCCGCATGCAACCTCTGAATTAAAGTTATGGCAGCCTCACGCGCGAGCCGAACGCTTGGTGAGATTGGTATATTGAGAACGTCACAAGATTTACTAGCATTGTTGACACCGTGGCGTCATATCACATCACGACTTCTCACCGCGAGTCACATGACACTGTGACGTACTCGATTATCATGAGCGCGAGTCGAGTACTCGAGTTCATGACAATCAGCATCGCCAAACATTGGGGTAATGGCTCGTGTTCAATCAAAGACGAGAATAGCCGAACTCTAACAATGTCTGAAGCTCAACCAATGCTTTATTCTTTTCCAACCCCAGCGCACGACTATGGTTAACTCTGACGGTATATAATTAGCGTCAGATCACGTGGTCGCTTGTCCTGATAATGAGTTAAGGAGGGGAAAGCTGTTTCTTTCCCTTATCTTTCCTGCGTCCGGCATTGAGCGGAGAGGAACACTAATGGATGTTTTTGAACGTTATCAACGTCAGGGATTAGCTCTTAGCGGTATTTACTGAAAGTTCAAAAGTTGTTGCACTACTGTCAGTACATCATTGAGGCACCCAAGCATGTTTTGGTTGTTGCTAAACTGTCTCGGAAAATTGTCCCCGAGAATACAAACTTTAAAAGGACTAAATGTGACTTATTAATCCGACGATAAATAAAACTACGAGTGTACGGGAGGAGTACCTGAAATAAATTATCCTAGTGGCTTTAAAAGGACAGCCGAACACTGACAGCCGCTTTAATTCTCGCAGGAGTGTCGTTATAAAGTTATTCCCCAAGCTTTGACCAACCCCTTATTTTTTCTAACATAACAGTTGTTGGGTGCAAAATAAAAGAGTTGCAGTATCACTGTTCACAATTGACACAAATATAACTGTCGAAATAACACCCACAAATGGAGGAGGGTGTCTCTCAGGAATGAAGGTATTCTCTAAGAAAGGATCAAGACAAAAAGGTGGAGGGATAGTTTTAAAAACATACTGTGTTCTAAAGATGCCTCTGCTTTGCATCTTCGGCAGAGATCAGAAAGCGTGGTCCCGGAAATTACCTGGTTTGCGAAAACACTCTTGCCAGAAAGCGCGTTATCATTGTGTCAGACACTCGCGCCGTTCCTCACCACGCTGCACCAAGCAAGAATAATTCGTGTCTCTCAAATACATTGCTTGCACTGAGTGCAAGCCTTCTGCAGTGTGTATTCTGCACAACCGGATTTGATTTTTTCAGGAAGAACAAATCACAATGACCACTAGTACATTGAGCGATCACGTCACCTGCAAACCATGTTAAACAGTTAAGTTTTCTGGTGTAAATGCGATGTTCTCAGAAAAAGCAAAAATGGTATGTCAAAATTCTAAAGTTGTGCAGTATATACCAGAGTGTCGAACCGAAATTTTTATCGGTTCGGTTCCGGTTCGGGTTCACGGCTTTCGGTTCGGTTCCGGTTCAGTTCCGGGGAGCAAAAAATAACGGTTCAAACCGGTTCAAACCGGTTCGAACCGGTT
>JAZHYW010014493.1:0-108051 GCA_037355805.1 Ixodes ricinus | reverse complement strand
ACTTCGTTCCAGTTACGTATTGCTATAAATCTCCCTGCAAATTTCATTCCGATCACATAAGTAGTTCAGAGGTTCAACCTCTAGCCAGTGTCCCCCCTTAAGACCAGACGAGACACACTCTACCCTTCAAGGCCGGACGAGACACTACCTTTCAAGACCAGACAAGACATCCTCTACACTTCAAGGCCGGACAAGACATCCTCAACACTTCAAGGCCGGATGAGACACCCTCAACACTTCAGGGCTGGATGAGACACTCTCAACACTTCAAGGCCGGATGAGACACCCTTTACACTTCAAAGCCAGCCGAGGCGACCTCTGCACTTCCAAGGCCAAATGAGACACTCTCTTCACTTCAAGGCCAGAAAAGACACCCTCAACACTCAAGGCCAGATGAGACACCCTCTACACTTTAAGGCCAGACAAGCCACTCTACCCTTCAATGCCGGAGACACATTCTACACTTCAAAGCCGGACAAGACAGCCTTTATACTTCAAAGCCGGATGAGGCAACTTCTGCACTTTCAGGCCAGACGAGACACTTTACACTTCAAGGCCAAACAAGACGCCCTCTACACCTCAATGCTGGATGAGACACCCTCTACACATCAAAGCCAGATGAGCACCCATTACACTTCAAGGCCAGATAGACAACTGTTTCAAGGCCAGATAGACAACTATGTTTCAAGGCCGTACGAGACACCTTTGTTAGAAAAGCAAACCGTTAATTTGCTCGAAGAAAAGCGGCTGTTAATTTGCTGTAAGTGCCAACAGCCAGGACGTACACTTCAAGGCAGGACAAGACACCCTTTACACTTCAAGGCGGGACGAGACACCCTCTACACTTTAAGGCTGGATGAGACACCCTCTTCACTTTAAGGTCGGAGGAGACACCTGGCACAAAGTGGGCGTAACTGGCGACAGTTAAGATTCGAAAGTGAAATTTCCTGAGCTTTAGATAATGTGGCCTGAAGCTCAGCTGCCATCTTGCTGTGTTGTGGACAGTTTTGACATTTCTGAGGGACGGAAGAGCATTTCCTGCAATTCCAGACAAAGTTTCAGACAACTGGTAACAAGGATTTTAACCAACAAGATGGTTGAAGTGTCGTTACTCTCGAGCGTAGCTTACCATGGGGCTCTATGTTGAATCACGTTGGTGGGCAAGAAGTTTGGACAGGCTATATTCGTCATCACAAAAATATGCATCACCATACTTGTCAATCCCATAATTTTGATCCAAATATTGCGGAAGGTGACTTCTGCTCTTGCAGAAGCAGCGGCGCGCAACCTTGATGAATGTTGGCGCATTAGTAACTCTCTCGGAAAGCTATGCAGCTTGTTTGTCTACATTGGCCTTAAAATGCTGCTAACGTTACAGAAAGAATGAGATTACACACTATCTAACTGGAACACATAACGTTCAAAGGTTCAAGAGGTGTCCTGCTTGTGTAAGCTCCACATTTTGTGAATGCAAAGCAAAAAAAACATGTTCCGTCCAGAACTCTGTGCTCTGCAAAACCGGTTTCCTTCAAGCATATTGGATTATTTTCAGTGCTAGTGTCCTCTTCTGTGCCAATGAGGAGCTGAAGGCAGAAAGGAAAGGGATGCGCTGCTTTCCATTTAGCTACTCTAGGTCAGTACTGCCTCAGCTCATCAATGTAGTGAGACTACGCTGCTAGGCCTGTCGACACAAGATTGCTAGACTACTCTAGTTCACACATCAGTAAAACACCGTGATTACTGTTAGTGCAAGTGGGTGGTTTCATGTAGCGATTCATTTTCATCCGCTCTTCTGCGAATAAGTGAAAGATGAAGCCATGCACTCGTGCGAGTAGTTTTGAAAGAGCTGTACAGTCGAACCCGGATATATCGAAATCAGGAGATCGCAAAATAATTCGATATATCGATAATTTGATATACAAAAATATTCCAACTTAAGCTACAGTTGAAATTTCAGCGCGTCTCTGCTAATACCGAAGGCCCCGACAGGGAGTTGACTAACGTCATGATGAGAAAGCTAACAAACTATTATGCGACTGCTCTGAAAGACAACACTCCTGACGTCACCAAGATGCAGAAAAATGTGTACGCAAGTCTCTCGCACTTGTACCCTACCAATGAAGGGCCACGGCATGTGGCTTGCCCTAACGGAGATGACTCATGAGTGCCACTACAACCATCGCAACGCACTGGTTGCTGCTGGGGAACAGTCTGTGCCACGCCCACATTGCCCAGCCTTCACAAGGGACATTGCAAAGGAGCTGGTACCCATCTACAACAAGCTAACCGATCAGAGCCTGCTTCAAAGGTGCTGCAGAATGAAGACTCAGAACGCAAATGAGCTCATTCAACGCGCTCATCTGGAAAAAATGCCCCAAGACGGAACTCGCATCGCTGAGGACAGTGGAAACTGCTATGGCCATGGCTGTTCTCGAATACAACTGGAGACCTAAGGGCTTTGAGAGGATCCTCAAGAAGATGGGCATCTGCCCCGGAAGCCACCGCAAGGAGCACACCAGGAAGGCAACCCAGCAGAAGATCCTGAAGGCCAAGGTGAAGGCACTGGACACCTCTAAGACCGCCCAGGAACATTGCAAGCTAGAAGCCATCGCAAATGAGCAGAAGAGGATCGAAGAAGAATGACCAACATATGGAGCTGGAGAGTTCTAGGTGACATGAAGACACCACAGACAATTCTTTTGAGGAAAGAAGTTGAAAAAAATAAAGAAAAGTGAACTTGAAATTTCGAACGCGTTTCTCTCAGTTCAGCTTTTGGCAGCAAATCCCACCTCACGGAGAAGGATGCCATCGATCGCATCATCCGCTGTGTATACAAGAAAGCGCTTCATCTACCACCTTCAACAGAGACCAAGCGACTCGAGAAGCTTGGGCTTCACAACACCCTCTCGGAGATCATTGAAGCACAGAGGATAGCCCACTACGAAAGGCTATCTATGACCACAGCGGGGAGAACCATCCTCACATCTTTGGGCATCAACTACCACCCAACAGGGCACAGGACGCGAGGCTTGCTTCCAAAGGAGCTACGCGAGCAGCTACGGATTTCGCCTCTACCTCGTCACATGCATCCAGTGCACGACACAGGCCGACGCATGGCCAGAGTCAAGGCTCTGGAGAACACTCTACAGCAAGGCTACGATGACTCTGAGGTGACCTATGTCGACGCAGCCTCAGCTGACAGGGGTCGAATGACCCTAGCAGTTACGAATCGCTCCGGCCAAATCCTCACGGCAGGCAGCATGTATACCAGCAACAGTGCAGAGGCAGAGGAAGCAGCCATCGCCTTGGCCCTCACCCTCAGCACCACGAAAGTCATCGTCAGTGACTCCCAGATGGCCATCCGCCAGTACATGCGTGGTCAGATCTCTGACAAAGCTCTCAAGATCGCCACTGGTCATCGTCTGATCGACCACCCAGTCCGCATCCTGTGGTCTCCAGCCCATGCGTCACTCCCAGGCAACGAGGGTGTCTCACAGTGCAGCCCGCGCTCTTACACACCGGGCTAGCACACCAAGTGAGCACTCGACCTTCGCCTCGTGGAACCACGACAACCTCTACACCTTTAAGGGGGTGCTGGACCACTACCGAGTAGAACGCCGAGCCTACCCAGAGGCTCACAGCACTCTCAGCAAGGCAGAATCCACCATCCTCCGTCAAGTCCAGACGGAGACCTTCCTCAACCCGGCGCAGTTGCACTCGTGGTACCCAGATACCTACGACCCGTCTTGCAGGAACTGTGGCGAGATCGCCACACTCCACCATATACTCTGGGGGTGCCCGGAGCTGCTTCTTCATTCGAAGAATAAGGAGTTCATCAAGCAAGCCAGGCAACCAGGCGCCTGGGAATCCTTCCTGCGGGATCCTGACCCCAAGACTCAGAAAATTCTAGTCCAGCTGGCCTCGGACGCCGCCGGGAACATCGCGTCTCGTCTGTCGACCGAGGGGATCGCTTCGTCAAGGGTCTCTCTCTAAGAGAGACTTGCTTGACGCGGGGATCTAACAGTCTTGGACCCAATAAAGTCTACCTCACCTCACCTCACCACCTTAATAAAACTATTGTTTCAGTATGAAACTACCGAGGCTTAATATTTACGGATTATATGCCGAAATTTTATCGAGCCGGTTACTATGAACTCAAATTTTGCATTTTCATCTTCCTTTATTATGAAAAAATTGTAATTTGCAAAACTTAGTAAATGCAAAAAAAAAAAATCATTTTTGTTTTTACTTGAAAAATGCAGTTTTTTAATTTGTTTTCATAGTAATCGGCAACAAGTATTCCAATATGCATTCAACCAGAAAAATATGTGGTGATCAACATCATTTCTCAACGATAGATTCATTGAGCAGATTCCACGCAAAGCTATGCTTTACTTCGTTCTGGGGGTATAGAACCTCATAAAATTGATTCACAGGGCTAAAACTTTGCATGCCCTTCTATATGGCTACAAACACCACCTACAAATTTCACACCGATTGAGTGAGCGGTTCAGAAGTAGAGCATGCCCAGGTGGTGTTCCCCCTTAAACCACGCTTAACGGTACTTTTTCAAAGCTTCTCGTGTTGCGCAGTCTTTGCCCGTTTCACACTGACGCCAAAATGCTGGGCGTTTTTCATTATTCGTTCTCGTTGACCCACGATGGTGCAAAGGGTCGATGGTGCCAGGCCTAGCTCCTTTGCCAAATCCTTGTGTTTTCTTTTAGGGTCCTTGTCTACTTACCTCAGAACTTCCGGCTTCTCTCTGAAGGACAGCAACTTTCGTGAGACAAATTAAATCAAGCCACAACTCATGCTGGGCAGATGAGGCAGGATGAGGGATATCCTCCCGAAAGTTGGTTGAAGAAAATCACGAGGAGTTCTAACAGACGTGCACGTGCGTGTGCAAACAAAGGATGCTCACTCGTTGATGATCACATAATCAATGCCGATTCCGAATGTCATTTCTCGTGTTCACTTGAGTGATTGAGAGTTACTAAAACCCGTTTATCACATGATAATAAAAAGAAGGGAGCAACCCTGGAGTAGGTGAATGCGAGTTTCTCCAGCAAGTCGAATTCGAATCCCGTGACAACACAGATAGTGCAGCAACGCTGGACGTGGCTATGTTTTTGAATTTCAAAACGCAGCCGCGGTTATTGCGATTGCACGGTGTGTATGTAGAAAGAACGGTGAGAAAAATTACACAAGAACACTAGCTACGGTTGTCGGAGCCGAGTGATGTCGCCCTAAAGGATGTGTAAATGACATGGATCATCGTTCGTATGATCCACCGCAACTTGAGAAAGCATTCAGACTATCCCGAAACGTAGTACATTAGTCTGAAAGGACTTTAGCCGGAATTTTGAAAAATTCTTATCATCCCGAAGTTTGAATTATCGAGATTCTACCGTAACTGTTGGCAACTCTCGCACAATTTTTCAGTTAGGAAACCCGAAATGCTAGCTTTCCCCCTCCGGTCACAAACACTGTTCCGAACGGACGGCGAACGCACGAAAGAAATTCTTACCGGCGCGGAGGGGCCGGTACCGGGCTCCCCAAACTTGTCCCAGAGCGAGACGACCACGGCAGCGATGCCCAGTACAATGACCACCGTGAGGTAGACCAGCTTTGGCTGGTAGTCGCAGTAGAACCCGTAGTAGAGCCAGGGCACAAACGAGCCGATGATCAGCAGGGCAATGCCGCAATAGTCCAGCCTGAAACACCACCGCATGCCGTGAGACGGAGGTCACCACAGCCGGTTCATGACCGTCGTCCAAGGGAAGACGGCGGCTTCTGTGGCAAACTGATTACCATAATTTCCGGTGTACAAGTCACATTTTTTTTTCTATAAGACCTATATGCATTTTCTTTGTAAGTATGAACCTCAACTGGTCAAGTATGCAAGTTACATCAACATTTACGACTAAGGGGAAATGGCACAGCACCCCCTTGATGGCCTGCCCTTCTGGCAGTGCTAGTACTGAAGCCTTGCGGCATGGGTCTGAGGCTGTGTCCATACAAAGAAGTCCGACGTATACGAAGACGTGATTTATAGACCGGAAAATAGGCGACTAAACACAGGCTGTGAAGATGCCGCCTGCCGGAAGGCTTTTTGTCGGAGTGGTCCACAGACAACTATGAATGTTGCAAACCTCCATGTATATGCGACATCCTTCTTCCTTCTGTGTCTCAGGTTTAGTTATGTGGAGTAGGTAGTTACTCGTTTTAAGTTAATGGTAATTAGTTACTTTAAATAAAAAATTGCGTTCTGACAGAAGCTAATTCAGATTTCGCGTGCATTTCTGGCATGGCCTCACTCCCCCTAAAGGTAGGTTTAAGTGTACTGCCACACTGGCACCATCGCTCAGGTAGCCCTGCAACTGCGCATATCTAGATCGAGGTATTGCAGTATTTGCGAGATAAAATCTATGCACCATTTATGAAGAAATCATCGCTAACATCGTCAAGAAGTATTTAGAGCCCATGGTGAAAAAATGATGCAAAAAGAAAACAAGAAAAAAAGCCTGGAAATGTTTCAGGCTGCTTACAAAAGGTAGAAGAAAACGACATGCACGCGCTGTCTCAACTTGCATGTGTCATTGCAAGAAAGAAAAGGTAGAAAAGAACGATGAAGTGACGCTTCAGAAAGGCACCTGCCAAGAAGGCTGAGGTTGAACGTGAGAGTCGGCCCTGCTTCTCATAAAATGCAACTCTGCACACGATGGTTCGATCGATAGATCGAAATGCAGATGCAAATTTTTTCAGTAACTCGCAATGTAACACTATTTTTTGCAATAAAAATAAAACAGCGTAAATATTGCTTTACTTAATTTTTTCTTTAATTTCCTCGGGGAAAATGGATTTTGAGATAAGAGTGGTTAGGCAGTCTAAAAGAAATGTTTTTTGGGGAGTGCAGCGTCCCCCAAACAATGGCGGCAAAAAGACAGGGCTTTGGGAGCCAGGCACTCACTTGCTGAAGAGCTTGCCGACCTTCTCCGAGTGGCAGCTGACCGTGTGGAAGGTGAAGGACATGCCCATGCACATGATGGCCCCCGCAAAGAAGCTAGCAAACACCACCTTCTCCTGCCACTGGATCTCGGCCGAGGGCCGCGTCAGGAAGTACAGCGCCATCCCCGTGAAGGCCAGGCACCCTAAAGGGGCATGGGTGGAAAACTCTGTCAGACGCCGTCCACGTTCTGGGGCCAGGGTAAGGGCCGCCTGCGACCCCACAAGACTGTGGGATACCCGCTACGAGCCTAAAGTGTCGTAACTTGTCCATAGTGTTTTTACAGCATCAGCTGTATTAAACTTGTTGTACTGGGCGAGCGTCATGTTGCTGAAAACGAATGCAGCATACGCGCGCTTATCGCAGTTGGCTTTAGTGCCGGGAGAGGGTGCCGGCTGTTCTTTGACCTTTCGCTCAATGCTCCATCTCGCCCCGAGTGTTAGGATGGAAGGGATTCGAAGTCAAGATCATGTTCTGCATGAACCTAAAACAGCATGTAGAAGAGAATGTCACGGAGCGAAGAATGAACACGCCGGTGCGACAAAGCAATTTGTGCAGCGCGTCTGCGAGAACGTGTTTGGTGCTAGCTGTTTTGTGTGTGATCGATTGTGATTTACGCGAGACCTGGCGTCTTTGCGCCTTCGTTAAAGACCCCCCCCCCACAAGTCCCCAGACATGCGCACCCAGGAGGTGCGTCCAGATGTTCCCGGTCTCGGTGTGGATGCGGAAGATGGAGCGGAAGCAGGCCGAGAAGGAGGGCAGGGGCGGACGGTGGCCCTTGTGCAGGAAGTCGTTGTCCTGCAGCCACTGGGGCAGCGACGTGAAGTGGCACACCTGCAGGCCACCAAGGCACAGTCCTTTGAGGTCACCTGCTCCCCCAAAAGTCTCATTTCTGCCTTCTAACCAACTGTCGCGCGTGCCCCAACAGTTTCGATTTGCGCCATCTATCATTAGCTTTACGCAACATGGCATAAGTAAAAATGCTTCTTTTTAGTTTGTTTTTTCTGGACGAGCAGAATTTTGCACGTATATTCATGCATTGTTTGTCGTGGCATCTTTTTCTCCTTCCATTTTTTATGAAAAATGTGTTAGAGATTCAAGTGACGGTAAAGGTGATATTAGCAGAGAAGACAACCCCCAAGAATGCTCAGAAAGTTTCTGTGATGCCCGCCTCAGACGGAGCTACTTTCCCAGCAATTTTGGTGTTGCTGGCGAGTTGTTCCCTAGTTTTCCCTAGGATCCTGGTGCTGCGACACAACCTGCATTGCGTCCGGCTCAGCGACAGCACTCAGACTCTGTTGATCTCGCCCAGCGCTGAAATGGCTGCGTATGAACAAATAAATAAACTCGGAAACATTTGAAGCGGCAGCAGCCAATGAGGGACGCAATATTTTCACGTGACACCCCGTGCCGGTGATGACGACAACTAAAGACTTGGTTCAGGTTTGAAATGGATCGTTTTTGGGAATAAACCGTTCCAGAAAGATGAGTTAGTATTCTCGATTGGCAAGCGCAAGCCAGAGACATTGTAAACGTTTGGCTGTTCCCGTCGCCGCAGCAATTTTACACGAGCTTCTACCCAAACGCTCGCTGAGATGTTGATTGTCACGAGGCAAAGCTGGCAGTTCACGCAGTGCTAGTGAATCTATGAGCTGCATTTGAATACCATAAAATCCCCAGAGATAGCCCCCCTAAAATCGAGAGAAAATTGGGTGAAAATAAGGAGTGGGCTAACTTTCAACGTGCAATCAAGAAAAGTTGAAAAAAAAAAAGGAAATGCTATTTTTAGATTTTGTGTTTCTGTCAAACTTGTTATCGTGGCGAGGGACAATGAAGCAAAGATGACTGCACTTTCCCGTCAGCAATGTTCGCTTATATCCCGCCATGGCTAACTGGAATCATTTACGACAAGGTCATCATTCATCCCAACACTAAGATTACTAGGAGTGGGCTGTCTTTTGGTGTTGAAAAGAAAATAGCAAATCAAGCCAAAAACAGGGGCGGGCTACATTTCGGGGTGGTGCATCTCTCCGGATTTTACAGTAATGTCATAATGGGGAAATTCTCTATAACTGCAGGGACTCCGGAACCGGGGGGCAGGGGGCGGTCGCCCCCCAACATTTTTGCACAGGGGGCAGGGCCCCCCACTTTTCGTGGGGGGCCCTGCCCCTGTGCAGTGCTTGCCCCCCACTCCCAAAATACGGCAGTACTTGCCCCCACTCCCAAAATAGTTCCGGAGTCCCTGTATGACTGTGACAACAATTGGATCTCTGTTACTAGGCAGTGTTAGAGGGAAACGAACCTACATAAATGACGAGGACAGGAGGACACATTTAGGCAATTCTCCTCTAACACCTCAACTTTACCAGCATGCTCCATTTCCACGAGCCGTTATTATGCCATTAAGTTTTGGAAACTGGTGAGAAAAGTCTGCATTTATGCCCGAAATTACACCGCAAAGAAGCATCCCGGTCAGTGGCGCCACGTGCAAGTATACCTGGGTCACAGTAAGCTTGTGTAAGGTGGACGATGTTTCAACCCAATATTGTTGCATGGCCCCTTAATTACCGTAATATGCACTGTGTCATGAGTGCGAGCATGCACTCATGACACAGTAAGTGCCTACCCCTACTTTTGAAACAATTCAAATGTTGTCAAAGGGCATATCAAACGCCTACTCCCTCATTTTAAACGAGTTTGAAAATACGCGAAACACATCGAGTGCCCAGTCGCCGTGGGCGGCCGTTATCTCGGAGACCGGAGATGTTAATAGAGCCTTCGCAGCGTCAACGAACATACAAGCTCCATGCCGCATGCACACACTTGATGTTGTAGATGCGGAAGCTGGCTTTGAAGAAACGCCACCTTGCAGAGCTCCGGAGAAGCTGTGCTAACGCTCCTTCTGCTGGGCATACGAACGTTAGAAACGGTGGGAGAAGAGCTTTGAGTGCCAAGAATCTCGAAAGCCACGGAAGGCCACTCATGCCGTTCCCTCACGCACATCTCTGCACTACCGTAAAATCCCGTAAGAACGCCTTCCCCGAGAAATCGCCCATCCCGTTTTTCTGACTAAATATCTGCAACATGGAAATTGCGAAACATCGCCCACCCCGGATCGTCGACGTCAAGCTTTGTCCGGCAGGAACAGCGCATCAACGGTGTGATCTGCGGTACCGGTATGCGTGATATCGGCTCCCGTAGCACGCGAGTTGTTCCCGCGTGCATA
Source organism: Ixodes ricinus (assembly GCA_037355805.1). Taxonomy (NCBI): domain Eukaryota; kingdom Metazoa; phylum Arthropoda; class Arachnida; order Ixodida; family Ixodidae; genus Ixodes; species Ixodes ricinus. Next base: position 97,819 of record JAZHYW010014493.1, on the reverse strand, counting down.
TTGCATCGTGAAACGCAATTTTGCTGCGTCCACGATCTGCGGTCTTTTTTCCCGTGACATGCGAGTTTGTATCAGATTCACGCATTTCTGTCCGCAATCTGTGCGCGTTATATCGGTTTCAGTGACAGGCAAGATTGTAGCGGGTCCCCACGTATATTCGGGTTCGTCCATTCCGAAATATTTGGGTTTGTCCAGTCCGGATTAAACGAGCACTTCTTGCCGCCGACATTGTCAATAAAGAGGCCACTTCCAGAAACACGATGAAAACACGACGCTCAACCACACACGTCAATAACCAAATGGCAACACTGCCACCAGATGCACTTTTAGATACTTTCGGCTTAACGCTTGGATTGGATTGGGGTCTGCGGCTTTCCCATTTGTTACTAAATCTAGTAGCTCTAACTGGATCTAGCCTAGTGTCGCACTCTCAATCCAATCCAATACAATCAAATCCAAGGCTTGGACTGGGTTTGTCGGTTGTTCTCTTTGCATTGGGTAGCACACTCTACATCGGGTGAGCAGAGCCCGCGATTCGCTCTAAGCAGAATTTATTGCCCATTTTTCTGCCCCCAAGTCCTCAAGTCTTTGCTCAGGGCACTCGATGGCGTTTCTGGCTCATTTTCCCTGACTGGGCTCGCTTTTGACAATATCCCTGACAATTCCCCGATTTTTCCCAGTAATTAAAATTTCCCTGGCAATTCCCAGTTTTCCCGGTCGCTAGACACCCTGATAAATTAACCCAGTTTGTCCCCCTAAATGTTGTATATATAGTGAGGTATTCATATAAATGGGGTTCATATTATTGAGGCATGACATTAATTATGTTTTCCACTAGATTGGAGATGGTGACCAGGTATCTTAAGATGACTACGCTTTTTATGGTTTGCTTGCCTTGTCCCAGTCTTTTTTTGGTGTTTTTTCAAACTTCATTGTGAACCAACTGGTCCAATTAACCACCTTGTTATGTAACTATATTTATCTCTACCAACCTCCACATCCCCTTCCCAGCAAGATGCACAAACAAACAAAGTCTAAAAGGACCAGCATCATTGTGCCCCGCGTTCCAATTACAGCGGGGTTAGCTGAAGTTTTGTATTCCAAAACCCCATTTTTATCAGCTATATGATTAGTCTAATCTTGGACGGCCCTCTAAATGTACAGGGCATCACGCGTCCCGTTGCAAGCGTTCAGATTACAAACACAAACATGCTTGGCTCACTGGACGCCAGAAGACCCCACAATCTAAACGTGCAGCTCAAAAAACATTGCTCTCATTTTTTCCTCTTTGTAACTTGGGTTGCAATGAGAGGACACCCACAGGAAATGGCATTCTCAAGAACCCTCCTATGTTACAAGTTTTCGTTCTACGAGCTTTCGTGGAACATTTACACGGAGCACCTAAGCATGTCATTGACGATGCTAACCGCACACTTCATTTTCCGAGAATAAATTTTTGCCCTGTTACGTTAAACCTCCCAACGTCTGAAACCCCGGCATAGAATATCTTTCGTCGATAGAATCTGTTCAAAGCAAATCCACATGTTTCATACTTTCTATCTATTATCACACTGCTAGTAATGTAACCTCCATGAAACTTTCCCTATGAATGCCAAACCTTGCCTTATGTAAACGGTATTCTCTTTTACCCCACTTTCACAAAATTTATTATCATTCTTCCCCACGTCATGACCAACTAATTACCCATTCACATATTTCCTGTCACTTAGGTCTCTAAAACCGGTTTGGGGTTTTCCCATGCAATGCGAATGCACATTCTTCTCAGTTCATCCTTTGCACTTCTGTAGAATGGAACCACCTTTCCCACCAAAATTGCAACCGTTCGTGACCCCAACTTTAAAAATGCTCCTTATTTCTTGTTACCCCAAGAACCTTAATTGTGTTAATATTGATTTTATGTTCTTGGCATAATATGTACCACTCCCCTCTGTAATGTTGTACAACCCTGAGGGTAAATACCATACATATGTGCAAGATGGCAGCAGGTCTTTTTCCTAAAAAATTAGAGGGAAAAGAGGCACCCACTCAGTGTATGCAAGGTGAAATTCACACTTGAATGGCCAGTTCATAGACATGTCGAGAGGTTGAAGCATTCCGGTCATTTCTCCAGGTATGACGGCCAAGTCCGTTTCAGATGCGCAAAGTTGCTTCCGCACATTCTCCATCAAGCGTCCTGGAAAACTATCGAACGAGAAGCGAGCGCGTGCCGTGCACTGCTACTGGCCTCTTTTCCCAAACGCATGTCAACCAGTCTTTCACCAGATCGTCCATCATCCACCCTTTCGAACGCAACAACTTTTAGTTTAAGGTGAGCAAGTATAGACATTTTGCAAGGGGGGACCCGGCATAGCTTCGGACCGCGCGGCATGGCAGGGAAAGAGTCGCCTGCACCCTCCAAACAGGGTGAGCCTTCCTGCTGGTGTGCAATGCATGCTGGTCATGACTACACATATTTAGTTTCCCCCTCATTTCCCCTTTTATCATTGCAATTGTCCAATACCTTCCCCTCCCTAATGGTGGATGGGGTCTCCACCACTTCTGTCGATCCAGAAGTGGTCCTCGAAACATAAATGGTTGAGAACCACTGCCGTTAACGCTCCAAAAGCCAGCCAGCACGAATTAAAAAAATATGTTTTAGTGCTTGGCTTGGCTGACAGTCTAAGGCGTCGGGAGCCCAAAAAGACCTAATGTCTCAGCCTCAAACGTCGCAAGTTTCTTATTTTGCGGATATGCGTGTGCTCATGTTATTACCGGTGCATACTCTTTTTCTGCGTGCATGTGTGTGTGTATGTGGCCATGTTAGAGAAGTGCAAAGTTGCCCTCGGTCCAGACATCTCGTCGAACGGATTAGGGCTAGCATTCCTGAACGTTTATTCGCTCTGTAATCTCGAAAGAATAAAGCTTCGTTGCTGTCTCTCGGCGAGACCCGTATCGGCTTCTATCATTGCAGCAGAAGGATGCGGTGAGATTTCTACTCGCGGCAAGATTGCGTAGCGTTGAAGTCGGCGTAGTCGCGGAACGACCGCCTTCTTTTTGTTCAGCCCTGCAAGTCAGATATCTTGCAAATAAAAATAAATAAAGCTTGTGTCAATCAAAAGCCGCCTGTCCGCTTACTTCCGTGCCAGAGAACTACAATGCCCCTTATGTTATGGACGCACGGCAAAAACAGCTGCCGGCAGTGGGGAGCTGCTGTTGCGACACATGCCATTTCTGTTTTGTTTTGCACCCGTCGTGGAAGCGTGTACGCACCGCGCAGGGAGTTCGTGGTCGCAAATGATGCAGCCATAGCTAAGGCACTTGACATAAATGTAGACTAATAGTGCTAGCCGGCTAGAAGTGCGGGTCATTGTGCCAATATTTTGCGTGCGACAGTTCCATTTCACAATCCGAGCTAGGCATTGAGTGTGGCCGCAACCATGTTCAAAACAATCAAATGAAAGTTAGAGGCCACAAAAACCCGCCCAAAGGCAAAAAGAAGAGTACTGGGAGTATAAAAAGAATAAAAATCAATGTCACAGGCAGCACTAGGTTGGGCTTGGCATGGTGGAAACATGCTGCGTGCCAGGCGGCGCCGGCATCGTCCAAAATGGAAGTTTCCTGGAGCCTCTCTTGCAAACGTTGCCTATGCGCTGAGGAAGTTAGGAAGAGGAGGAGACGAGAGAGCGCACAGACGAGAGCGCACGGACGTTCGGACGCCGACCTCTGGTTGGAATGATTAGTGGCAAGACCTAAACTTAGCATCTTTTGTCTCCACTGCACTTGTCAAACACGTTCGAATGCGAAAGCCAAATGCTGGCGTTTCGTATTCGAGCGCGGTTGACAGGTGCAGTGGAGACAGAAGCGGCTATCACATGGGTGCGGCCATTACATGCCTATGTACAATAAATAAATAGATAACCATAAAAAGATAATGTTGCCGTGCGAGCCCACGGCCAACATTTGACGGAGATATTGCAACATTAAAAGGAGATCTATGAGACTTGTTTGCTTGCAATATCAACATAACCATGATAATCGTCAGCTCATGAGCTTTCATCATTTGATGGAAGTGTCTTAAAATAAAACCACCGTTAAAAAAGGGGGGGGGGGAATTAGACATGCTTTTACGAAAGTAATTTGATGTAAAAAAAAGCCATAACAACCCAAACAGAAAAACTCCCGACAGCCTTGGTTTATCTCAAACTTTCTAAATGTCTCGACAAGATTTAAAGGAAACCTCACATGGCAACAGGAAAAGAGCACCTCACACTTTGCGGTCTGCCGCTAAAGAACAAAGCCTTTGGCACCCTGCCAAAAGGAAATCCCAACATTGTGACGCACGCAAGCTGTGCTCGTGCGGCAGGAACAACACGGAACAACACTCCTGCCACGCATAAAATGAATGGGAATCTACATTATCACCATACACCAAATCCACAAAAATGCTCCTACGCTTAGACATTTGTAAGTTATGCGTAGAGGAAGAAGGTGAGAAATATGCCGTACAGCAAATTGTATGAATAGAAAGTGGTGAAATCAGTCGATGGAGCTATATTTTCCAGACTTAAACTCCCACCCAACCAGGCAGATTTCTGCCAAATATGTTTACTATCAAATACTCATAATTGCACTCTCTAAAAAATAAAAAAAAATTGTTTAAATGCTAATTTTGAACATGTGTTTCAAAAAAGCTTTTGCAAAACAACTTTTTTATTGCAATATTTACAGTAGACACAATTTAGGTGCAAATAGCCCTGCTCTAAGCCTCGCCCAACGGCAAAAGGAGCATAGCTAGCTACGCTCCGTTTGCCGGCTTTCATTGGCTGGAGAGATGATTGACATGTGGATGTTCAATATAAAATTGTTTCTCCATACTGTGGTAGCCTCTCATTCGACAGTTTTATGTCTGAGAAACAAACGATCTAGATAGTCATAACTGTTCTTCAAATATCATGCTATCACCTTTTTCCTTTCAGTTTTAAATGGTAACAAACATGGCTACCAGCATTAGCAAGGAACAGTTTCATACACTGCATAGCTCGTTGAGCCTCGCCTATTTTTATGAGTATGAGCCGTTTCGCGTTCACCGAGGTGTTTAGAGGACGATCTCCTCAACTGATGTAGCTTGCAGCAACCACTGTTGCCATTTGCTGTGCGGGTGTTCGTCTTCGTGGCAAGACTGGCACAAGCCTAGCATCATATGTCGACTGTTTCGCTTGATCTGGCTCAATTAGTTTGTTCACACATGTTCATGCCGGGTTCGTACAGGCTTCAAAGAAAAAAATTCAAGGGTTTTCAAGGACTGTTAAGGACCTGGAAAGATATTTTAAAGGACCCCTTTAATACCGTAAACGACTTAATTTTCGCGAATTGCCCACGATTCGTGAAAAACAAGTACCGCGAACAGTTTGGGCACAATATCAACACTTCGGAAGCTACATTCGAGTCGCAAAAATTAGAACCCGCGAATAATTCCAAATTTTCAGCTTTGGTACGGTTCGCGAAAATTCGATTTAGAGCACTCTATCCACCAAATTTAGAGCACTCTATCTACCACCTTGCACGTGCTGGTCAAGACCGATGACTCTGCTGGGGCTGCGGGGACGGATCCCGCGGAGACTGATCGGTCACTGAAGCACAGAGTCACATAGTCCTTCATGGAGTACCTGCTGCCTTCTTCATGTTCCCACTGTGCTTCACACTTTGTGGGCGCTCGGCCCGCCACCCCGCGCCCATTCGGCCAACGACGCGCCACCGCCCTGGGGGGCTTCTCCTCGGCACAGGCAGATAATATAAGCGCGTGCGGCAGCGAAAGGAGGGACCTCAGTTTGTGAAAGGGACGAGCCGTCTGTTCAATCTCCCACGGCGGACGACGGAAGTCGAACGCCACAACTTTTAATGAGGTTTTTGGTGCGGACTCGGCCATTGACGAGACGTCAAACGTCTTCCCTCGAGGTCTGCATTTTGCCCGATTCATGCTCCCTCGGTCCGACACAACCCGGTGTCTGTAGTCGTCATGACCGAACCACGACCGCTGGAAGTTGCACTTTCCGGGCATCGCACGCAGCTTAAACAACGTCCACCATGTGCTGCGTAAAGCAGACTCAAAACAAGGAAACCAGGGCTATAATAGCAAACACTACGCGAGTGAGCGACGGCGCCAGATCACAAGAAGTAGGACTTGCGAGACCGGATCCGGAACCACCGGGACTGCTACCATTGTGGCCAGGCGCTTAATATGTATCAACCAAATATGTCGGGTTGTATGCCAAATAAGAAAATTCTCTCGTTTTAGTTTCAAATTTTTATAACATACACGTAAAAATCATGATTCTATTTTAATATTATAAAAAAATGTAGCACCACTGACTATCATAGGGAAATTCAAGGGTTTTCAAGCACCGCTACAAATTCCAGGACTTTCAAGGTCTGGAAAATGGCATTTTCAAATTCAAGGGTTTTCAAGGTTTTCAAGCACCTGTGCGAACCCTGTCATGCTCAATAAAGTCCTCGGTTCCCGTAAAAACAACCCTGCTGCCCTGCGAACCATGACTGTGACCACGGTTTCAGTACTGAGAGGACACTTACGCAGGTAAGAAGTTGCGAGCCATTTGGCTCAAGCAATCGGGTGTTTGCCTCACACGAGGTTTGTTGAGGTATGTTCCCATCGTTTTGTTCCAGAAGGCTTGTAGCTCTGGAGTTGTGAGCGGTGCACCCGACTTGCCAAAGCGAATATTTGTAGGTCGCGTTTTAATTGTGCGCCGTGACGCACCCCCACCTTGCTCATGGACGCTATGCAAGAAAACAGCAAAGAAGCTGAAAGGATGGCATATTCATTTCATCGATCTTTTTAGTCCTCTCGGTCACTTTTTAGAGCAGATTGACAGACACTGACAGATGCTAGTATTGAATCGCTGCTCATCCGTGATGGAATGCTCAGAGCACTGCTTTCAAGGTCGTGTCTTGTGGGTGTTGCAGACAATGGTAAACGGTGGCGGCATAGCAGACGGACGCATGCGATGGCGGACTCTGAAGTGCCGCTTTCATTCGATCATCCCAGACGGTGGTAGTGTGTGTTCTAATAGCAGACGATGCCGAACCCCGCCGTGCATCTGCTCGCAGGACTAGCAGGCGGTGTCGGACGGCAAACCAAATGCACCGAACAACGCGACAGGGAGACGTTAGGTTGGCGAACGTGCTCGGCCAAGCAGCCAAGCCGATCCAGTGGTAATGGGCTGGGCCACCACTTTTGGGCAGGGCATAAAGCGGATCACGACCTCCACCTAAATTGCGTATCGCGGAGTAAATATTGCACCAAAATTAGGGGTGTGCGAATACCGAATAGTAGTTATCGAATTGAATACTGAATAGTGATTTTGTTAGGGTGTGCGAATACTCGAATTCGAATCGAATAGAAAGTCCCCGAATAATTCGATTCCGCGAATCGAATTCCTAGTATTCGGTCACTCGAATATTCGATATATTCGGCCAAAGACGCGCGGTCGGCGCGGAGCTGACAAAAATGCAGTTTTTCTCCCGAGTGTAAGCGCCGTGGTGTTAGACAGACCATGTGAGAAACACCTCTTGGTCCTACCATTCCACAAAAATCGAACGCACAGGTTAGAAAAACGAAAAGTAACGAACACCACAAACTTTATAGCACGCAGATTTACTCACGATCGTGACACAATCTACCCTTGAATCACAACCGAAACACCCCGTTTCCGCCGCTTCCAGAGAGGAATTGTTGGGAAGCCGGAATTATGCGCCATGCCTAATTATTTTCACGAGTAAAGCTTTTCGTTTCAAAATGAAGCGCCCATGTAAAACACGGTTGCCGCACTCACAGAAATCGGCGACTGCACAATCACAGAAAGAAAACCACGTTAACCACGCCGTGAACCAGCCGAGTTATCACTGTCGTTCTTTTGAAACCGCAAGCCGCAAATTCCGATTCAAAACGAAACGGAACGGAAAAATAGTGTGCCTAGATTTGAGAGGGTTTCCAACCGTTCAATAGCCGCGTTTGAATTACGAACTGCGAGAAGGTGACGAAAGCGTCGATCGGGCAGCCGTCGAGGCTCTTACGTTTGGTCACGCTCGCCTTCTTCCTACGCGACAATACAACACATGCACACTTACGACCAATCTGCGCAGGAGCCGTCTCCGTGATTTCAGTTTCGCTTGCTCCCTCTTTTAAATCTAGGCTCTCTGAAGCAGGATAGATAGACGGAAAAATGGACACATAGCGGCAGTTGGTGGTGACTTGCGCCATCTAACCACGTTTTGTTTTCTTACTTCGGATTACATTGTTTAAGCCTGTTTACTTAGACTTAACACCTATCTGTTTATATATATGAAATAAAATCCCGGGTGCACTTTTTTTTTGCTTAAAATACAGACCAAATATTGCAAAATGCCCCTTTTCTGAGATATACAAATATTTAAAAAAAGTCGCAATGTTAGGTTGTGCTTTTAACGAGAAAGAAAAAGGCACACGTGGCTGTAACTTTTTTTTTTTTTTTTTTTTGTGACGTTTAGAGTATTAGATAATGTTTGCGCCATAAAATTGGATCTTTAGTGCCCAACGTCCAACAGCAACTGCTTTTTTTTTCACCAGAACTTTTTTACATTTTAGCTTTTGTTCCGCACAAGATGCATATTCTGCACCAGGCGCATACTCTGCACATATAATAATCTCATTTGCAGCACACTTTGAAAAATTCCAACAAATAAAATCACTATTCAATATTCGATTCGATATTCGGCTTTTTTTTCTTGATTCGATTCGGTATTCGATTCAAAAACTACTATTCGGTATTCGCACACCCCTAGATTTTATTTGTAGGAATTTTTCAAAGTGTGCTGTGAATGAGATGATTATATGTGTAGAGTATGCACCTGGTGCAGAATATGCTTCTCCTACGGAATTAAAACCAACTAGCCCAGGCACTTACCATCCCAACTTTGGTTCAGCTTTTAGTGATGACGAAGACGGGAGTTTGGGCGAAGAGAGGAAAAAGGGAGGCGAGCGGCGGTGCGGCAACTGTGTTCGCTATAGTCCGTTGCAACTCAAGAAGGTAGGGCAAGGGTGAGACGGGCCGGGGAGGAGGAAGCAGACGGAACGCTGGAGAAGAGAAGAGGAAACATTTTCCTCTCTTTAGCGTTCCCTCTGCTTCCCCCTCCCCGGTCCGTCTCACCCTTGCCCTACCTTCTTGAGTTGCAACGGACTATAGCCTCAACAACCTAGCACAAAATAGTTGACAAAGTGTATAGATGAATCCAAAGTTCCAATTCCTAAGACCTTTCGAGCTGTCATAGGATTCCATCATGAGGGAGGCAGAACTTTAAATTTCTTATTTTTGTGTATCTGGATTTGTTTGTGGGTTCTGCAAGATTGGTTAAAAATCCTGACCTCGGGCCATTGGTAACTCGCGAGGGGAGCGTAACTCTGCAACACTGAAAACATACTTCAGTGATCAAAAAGGCACATATATCCAACCGACGCTTTCGTTTAAAAGAACCTAGGATGCAGGGCAGAACTCTACGGTCTGTTGCGACCAGTCCTGCATGCATGTTCCCGAGATGTGGACGCTATAATGAATACCCGCGAGCCTATGCACGATGGCCTCTCACGCCGGAGGCACGAACGGGGACACGGCGTAATCCATGATCATCGTAAAAGCAAAGTAGTTTCTTTTCATCTTGTACTTACTCTCTGGTATGCATCAAATGCCAGTTTGGGAGTTTTTTTCTTCTTATGTTTTCCCCACTCCCCTCCCGCTGTGCAATGCCTTCAGGTGCTGAAGGGTACCTTGCATAAATAAATAAATAAAACAGCACTAGCTTCTTTCAAGACTTTCCCATTTTCTGGTCACGCACACACGTCGAGCTACACGTGGTCTATGCAACGCTTCAATTTACAAAGTACCGCAGCGGATGCGAAGAGTCACCAATGCCAATCCATAACTGTCAGTATATCCCGTGACCTTCCGGTCGGCCGGAGTGAAGCGTTGTATAGCTGTGCTACAAAGCATCGTTGCGTCGCCGAAAAACAGACGGTGGGGCCTCGGGAATTTCTACGCTCCAGCGGCTCAGAACGGGGAGCATCAGAGCCACGCACCTTCCAGGCCTCTTCCCAGACCTTGCGTACAAGCTGCTCCGCCTGCTCCGCTTCCTCCAGCACCTTGCGCACCAGGTGCTCCGCCTGCTCAGCCGCACGGGCAGGGAGCGACAGCTCATCCTCGTCATCGTCGTCCTGCCGGAACATGCGCCTTCAGTCAGAGGAAACAATTTGCGGACTCTTTGGCCTTTTCCAAAGGCGATCTAAATGCACTGTATTAAAAAACACATGCAAAGGAAAAAAAATTTTTTTAAACAGGCTAGATGTAAAAAGAATATTATAAAAAAAATTTAAAATGAAGAAAACAATTTAGAGCTATATTTACGGTGAAAAACAAATTTGTACTTGGCGCCCGCGGGAGCCACCGCTGGTCACGTGGTAGGCCTGTGCACCGCCGCGCTGCGTCGCCGCCAGATGCTGAGCGTTGTGCGACGCCGTTTCAACGCGTTTCTCCACGCCGCCGCCGTCATCTGACCGGCGAACAGGTCCATCATGTCTGCGTGCGCTTTTTCAGGAGTTTCTTTGGGCTCTAAAAGTTACTTATGAATCCTAGTTTTTTTGTTATACTTCAAACAATGATGAATAAGTTACTTTTAGAGGCCATAGGAAGCTTCCGAAAGAGCGCAAGCACCACGTGATAAATAAGGGCCAGTCACGTGATAAGGGCCACTTTTCCGCGGCGCCAACTACAAATTCGTATTGCACCGTAAATATAGCTCTAAAAATTTTTCATTTTTAGTTGTAAATTTGTTTTATGACTTCCTTGTCCCAACCAAGATGTTAAAAAAAATTGTTTTTTTCCATTGCATGTGTCCTTTAACAGAACCTCTTCGCATTTCTCATTCTGCGGGCACAGTAAGGAGGGCACTCAAGGGCAAACTGCAAGAGTTTTGCAAATATATAATGCCGTCACAGTCTCGCATGACACTGCGACGTCATTAGGTCATTTGACTCATGAAGTCATGTGACGTGATGATGTCACATGCACTGCAAAGTCATAGAGGCTACATACCACGGACACAAGATCCCTGAGGCTGACCCTAAAAATGCAATGCATTTAAAAGAAGCTACATATATCTCAATATACGACACACACTGACCAGACAAACCGATCCATGTCTTGAGACGCGAGAGAAAAATAACATAAGTAATACTACAAGTCGCAAACTTTGGTGCAAACTTATTGCCAATTTGATAGCAGCACCAGTGGGCAAGAAATCCCACCTACTGAACTGCAGCGAGTTGAACATGGCAGGTGTGGTGCTCACATTTACACAAGAAGAACAGTGCGGAGTTGTGCGTTTTCTCTCGGCCAAAGGACTGAAAACAGAGGAAGCGCATAAAGAAATGCTTGAAGTGTACGGTCAGGACCACATTAAAAAAGAAGCTCAATGTAAATGTATCCTGCAAATTCACAAATGAACAAACAAGCATCACAGACAAGGAGTGCAGAAGTTGTTCCCTGGAAGCTGCAACCGAATACAGCGTGTGATGATCCGTGCCGTCCGACATGTAGTGTAGGTTGCTCTCATGGAACTGCCTCGACATCACGCATGAACGGCTAGAATTTCTGAAATACTTCTTATACCTTGCTTTGTTACTAATGTGTTGACTTACCCTCATATTTATTTTTCGTAGCAAATTGCACATCACTGGAGAAGTCCAGCTTGCCATCAGCAGTTCGTCTGGGCACTGAGCACGTTAGACCCGTATCCACGCAGCTTTCGATCCCCAGTCAACAGGTTTGAACCATGGCAGAGGTGCCCTCAATTTGAGGGAGACTCGACGCGCAACTGAGGTATCAGTTGCAGGCCGAAATATGCCCGGGTGGTCAAATTTAATCTCAGCCCTTCGGTGGTTTGGCATGGAAACCCGAAATGTACTCCAGAAGAGCAAGATGAACTATCAAAGACATAATTGGCCAGTTATGGTTTAGCGATTCTTTGTTGTGAGAAGCCTGGGCCCATGCATTCATAGTGCGCTAACATTTGGTGCTGTCATGTCTTGTCGTTGGCGGTAAGACGAGAAGACATTTGGTACCACATCTCGCTTCATGTTGCAGCTTATAATACTGACCTGCACCATTAGTTTAGTCTCCACTCAAGGTACAAACTGTATCCATGGCATGGAATTTTTTTATCAGAAATGCAAGCAAAATAGTAATGAAAATATTCTATTTTTACTAACAATTGTCTTATGATAGCTGAAGCCACTGTTTGATAGGAGGGTAGCATTGTTTTTCTGTTCAATCTTGCAAAAAAAAAAAAAAACTAAACTGTGCTCCGACCTTCTGCCTCCTATCAGATGAGCACACTCATAGATAACAGTTCACTTTTATGCGATACATTGCTATTCTTGTTCCTATTTGTTAGACTAGGCATCGGACTCCGTTCATGTCTATATTTCCTGAAAACCTGTACCTTTGTCACGCCTGTAATCTCTCTTTAGCTCCAAAAGGCACGGGGGTTGACGTCACTACCATTATCAAAGGCTCTACAGGCAATGCTTTCATCAATGCGACCGGACCACCCGGTTATTCAACTCCCATATAGATAGCGAAAATCGCCCCCTTGATCATGAGTACACTCGAATACTGCCGCCAAGTCATACTGCAATCAGTCATATTCCATTCCATCCATCTTGCAAAGCTGTCTGCTTTAAGTTTCAATCCTAAATTAAAGGAATACCGAACTAAAAAAAAAAAAATGTTTTTGTCAAAGAGGACACATGCAGGGTGAATTTTTAGGCTTTATAGATTTTTAAAAAAAGTTGTCTCAGCATGTTAGTTATACGGCCAGGGGGGACACAACATACGGGGCTAATAGTCACAATAAGCCGGATAAGTAACTCAACTGTTTATCAAATTTTTAATTAGTACTGAAAATAAACACATGGTTCCGATTCGAACTTTGCGGAGCATCATCGAAACCCATTAAATAGAATTTTAGCAAGATTTGGAGTGCGTGGGAAGCGCGGAGGTGCACTAGAGTTGCTACTCATGCAGCAAGCACAAGGCTAACGCATGATAACACCATCGCACACTTATTGTTCCCATTTTTGCACTGCCAGCCTCGAGTCTGTTGTTCAAGTGGTTATTTTAGCACACCACCCAACTTCCCACGCTCTCCGAATATTTCTAAAGTATGGATTTGGTGGTTTTCAATGATGCCCAGCAAGTTTCTAATTGAAACCATACGCTTCGTCCTAATAATTAAAAAGTTAACGAACAGATTTTAGATAAATATTCGGCTTATTGCGACGATTAGCCCTATTATATTACTGGTGTAGTTTATATAGCTTGTTTTAAAAACATTTTATAGCTTGTTTTAAAAACAATCTGTAAAGCTTAAAAAAAAAAGAAAAAGACACCCACTTCGTAAAGCTTTGTTTTTTGCACCTCATTTGCATGAGCTTGCGCAACTAGTTTTGGCAGAGTTGGAGCACTGTGGAAGCTAGGCTACCTAACTTTGACAAAGTAGCACAAAATAGTTGACGCCGGGTATAGATAGAAGCGGGCAGAAGTGGAGGTTGAACCCTGGGTTCCACAGTGTTAGCTTTCACGCCGCAGAACCCGTGCTTTCACCGATCCCCCTTCCCAAATAGTGCAGCATGTATTAAAAGCCACGCATTCCGCCATTTGTGTATCGCTACGTTCGGAGGACGTCTGTACCACCTAAATCGACTTTGCGGTCGTCTACCACTACTGCGTGTTAAAGATCCCAGGATAGCAGTTGTACTGCACTGGCTAAATTTCTCATCTGTGGCAGAGACATTGGACGGAGAGCTGACCAACTTCCCGTTGTCTAAACATACACAAAACGTAATTACTTTTACTACCTTGTGGGCCATTGGGAACCTATAAAGATCTGCAGCAGAAACGAGGGCTCTACTGCAAACTTTTACGAGTTTACAGTGGCCCTCCAGGTAGTGCAGCACCCATCGTAAGGTCGTAGAAATGCTTGCAAAAAAGGGGAAGAGTCGAGACATCCCGTCTCGCATCTGCTTTGGTTCCCGTCGACAGTCTGGCTGTGGAGCGAACGACGGAACAACGAGCGCCCACCGCAACCGCCTTTGTCTGTTTTGGTTTCCGTCGACGAGAGCCTACAGCGCAGCAACGGGAGCCTACAGCGGACGCTGTAGGCTCTCGTTGCTGCGCCTACAACATTTGCCTCCGCCGCTGCGGCACCGCCGAGACTGCGGTAGGCAACGGCCCGACGCTTTTAAGATGTTGTCGGGTGAAAATCGACAGACCTCGTTTGGGGACGCAGAAAACAAGCCAGCCGCGGACGAGCTGCGGGAGCGGCAACAAGAGCAAGCGGGAGCCCTTGCCTCATGGCGTCCCAGCAGGTGGTCCTCCTCGGGGTGCCCGGCGGGGCGAAGGTGGGCGGCTCGCTCAGGCAGTCGTCGTCCACGTCCAGGAAGCCCGCATCGGCTGGCAGCTCGAGCTCCGGGGGTGGCCGCAGCACAGGGTTGCCGCGCCGTCGCTCGCGGACCTCCATTGCGGATCTCGAAGGCGGATGAGCGGCGAAGGTGAGCTGGGGCTATCGGACACCTCTTCTGCCTGCACGGACACGTATGCACGAGGTGATTTAAGGGCCTTCTCGACGTGGGCGCCACCATCTCGAATCAGGTAACTTCCGGTATCAGGGAAATTGCAGTTTCACTCTCGCCATGCCACTAGAAGTGCTTAGGTCTTAATTGCAGCTACCACTAATTCTTCTGTGCTCTTCTATATCTTTTTCACTTATTCCGGGTTGTAACGTCTATCTTTTTCTCGATGCCCATACTCAATGTGCGAACCGTGGGTCTGGGGACGTGGGTAAACGGAAAAGGACTACATACAAACCTGTGTAAGCTGTGCCTGGACGTGTACTCTATAAACACACCTGCCAAGTTCGGAAAACCAAATCCTGGAGATTTTCTAAGCCGAAGGGGGACGGGAGAGGGGGGGGGGGGTTTAAAAGAAATATTGACAATGAGTTTACATGAAGACAACTTCATTACTTTTTGACAAAATGCGCCGCGAGACAGGGACAGAGTAAGGTAGACAACACGAGTGCTTCGTGTTGCCTCCCTTACTCTGTCCGTCTTGCAGCGCATTTTGTGAAGAGATCATGTACCAACTGGCCCATCTGTCACTATTGAACTTCATCATATTTGTACTGGGGGAGGAGGATGAAGAGAAGGAGTTTGTGTTTTCCTGGAGATTTTCCTGTCAATCATAGAACAGTACAAAATGAGGAAAATTCGGGAATCTCCTGGGTGATACGGGAGACTTGGCAGGTATGCATAAATCTAACTGTAATTTTGGTCAAACAAGTTCATGAACAGAGTCAACATTTTCAAAGGAAAATTTTTATGTGAAGCTGCTGGACGTGAACGCAAAATCTGAATATTTTCCGGAATCATTGATTTCATTTTTGTACCACAAATGACTATATTGTGAACTGCTAGAGCGGTTGATGATTTGCAAAGTAGTTTCTAATCAATAATCAGCACTGCCTCCTTGCCAGTAAGAAAAACTTGAATTCAACTGAATTGAAGAATCTAGAAAAGGCTCGACAATAATTGTAAGATGAAGCATATCTAGATTTCACAAGGTAACAAAGTATACATAATTTATGTAGGTAAAGAAACCCTTTCCTGTTGTCATTAATGATAACGGTATTGTATCCTGGGTTTGACTGTGTGGTTCCTTGTAAATGTTATGTCCTTTGTATTTGAAAATGCTTTTAACAAAGGAGATATCTGCATAGAAGGTGGCTGAGCCTTTGAGACATTCCCTTTTGTGTCTGCTCCTTGACTAAACGATTTTTTTTCTTTCCTGCACTAGCCTCGGGTATAAAATGACATGATTGGATACATATTTCTGTCGTGGTTGTTACCACCCCCATCACCATGGTTATTGTTATTATCATCATAAGAAGCCTCATATCAGCCTTAGCTCAGGGCCCCCAAATGCCTTAATCCAGCACTGACTATCTGACAGTCTTTTTTCTTTTCTTTCTTAGAGGAAGTGGAAGCTAAAAAAAAAATAAAAAAAGATAGAAAAAGAAAATCCTTGGGGAAGAAAGATATGCCAGTGCAGCTCAATGCCAGCAGGATGTGGCCCTTTTGGTCGAAGGTGTGTCCGCGCTCGTTCGAGTTCCGGCTCACTCCATTTCACAAAATGACCTGAACCGGCGATTTCTGGAAGCGGTCCATTATGGAGAGTGGAAAAACACTCAAAGCGTTTTTGTTTTCCTCTTTTCTTATTTTAAGCGCGCACTCTCGAGATAAATCGCGTGGAACGCGAGAGGCCCCCTAGAACGATATACCAGAAATGCCGTCACTTATCAGGGGCCAAAGAAGGGACGAGCGATCGTCACTTAAAACTCGAAAGGTCTTGGTTAGAGTGCCTTCATGTTGGACATGAAGGCACCCTAGGTTTTGGTAAGCTATTCACACAGAACACAAGACCCTCGATCCTAGTTTTAGCGTACACGGTTTCGTGCCCAGGAGCACATGCAACATCGTCCCTCGAATCCACTTCACCGCTAATCTGCTTTGCACGCGCTCGTAGGGCCGCGAAATTGTGTCCGCTGAAAATTGGAGTGAGTCGTGTTGTGTGCGGCTAGCGGAACCCCACCGTTGGTTGCAAAACACAGCTCTAGCGCAAGTGTCGTTTACAATGGCGCACGTCGAAAGAGAAGGCAGCTGCGAGGATGCCGGCGCTAATACATCGACCGTTTTCGAGTTTTCCTGTACCACTACATCGATAACTTGGGCAAGTTGTCGGCACCCACGACCGTCCCACGACGATAATGAATGTAGGAGCTCCTTGCCTGACGTCAGACTGCTTGATTCCGTCGCGAGCGAGGCAGTGTGACGGAGGAAAACAAAACAAACAGCCCCCCTCCTATTCGCAGTTACAACACCGTCAATTGTTTCCTCCAAGATCCGCGACTGCCGTATTCCTCTCAGCGAACAGAACCCGACAAACGAACGATTCTAACGAATCCGACAAACGAACGATATTCAACAGGTTCAGCTGACCGAGGCGATACAAGAGTCTAGAAAATGAATGAAAAGTGGGTATTTACGGGGGTCAACCTTAGCTCACGGCCGCTCCAAGGACGCAAGCGCGAAATCAGCTCCGCGAGTGTCAATAACCGGGGAATACTGTCGACCCTTCCGATCTCAAACTGCTGGGAAGAAAACAATTTCCTTTCTGCCGTTGTGCCGCCCAAGCCCGTAAACGTAGAGTATATAATCGATTTTTCTACTCACGTCCGAAGGTGGGTCGCCTCGCCAATCCCACGTGAATATTTGATGAAGGCTGGCCGAATGACTTCTCGGGCGTCGCAGGAATCCTCCGAGGTAATTTTGTGGCGGGGGTAAATAAGGCGGGGATGGCCAAAGCTGGAATGGATTTTGCCGACCGAATAGGGGCAGCCGCTGCAGCCACCGCAGCCAGCCACCGAGAGACTGGCACCTGACGCGACACACGTCACACGCGTTTGCACACCTACACACACACACGAGCCCGTGACAGAAGCGTGCACAAACACAGAAAACGTCAAGCCGCGTACCATCGACCCCAGATGGCGCCAGGAAACATTTGAGCCCAATAAACGGCTCTGTGAGCCATGAGCCTGTAGAAATTATTATAAACCCATCCAAGTACGCGATTCGTTATCACGGATATCGTAAGCATTATTGCATTACCCAAGGCATCCAAAGTGAGCTGATGCTATAATAAAATGCCGGAATAATCGAGTCTCGTTCGGTCGCTAAAGTTGGAGTGCCTGCTGTGCTGCTGCCTAACAAACAAATGAGCTGAACAAGCACAGTAGATTAGCGGAAACTCTCGATTAAAATGAAGTGAATCAATAACTACGTGGTCGTATACATGTTAGAATTTCACAGTGAAGCCTCAGATTTTAAAATGCAAGAGTTTCCACAATGCTCGCGCGCCTGGTAGTTAGCGCCATCTTTCGACAGCCTCTTGAGTAACACTCAACATTTGCATGACGTCATCACGCGCATTATGCTGTCACGATCGTCACGGCCGGCCGGCGTAGGTCACGACAGCCTCCGTTTAGCGATCACGCGGCTATGGTGGGCTTGTAGATTTTCAATGCGTTGCAGCTTTCGGTTGTTGCTTGGCAAGTCATCTCATAAAATCCCTGCTAAAACAATTCTCTATTGAAAAAAAAAAAAAAAGATCTCATTATTTTGTAATAAAATTAAACCGATTTATATATAATAAATGATACATGAAAGTAATGTATGCGGAGTGCACGTTCGTCTGCTTCTTTTGCCGGGGTTGTGGTGACGTCAGAACGCCGAGCTCTGATTGAAGGATATAGTGGGTAGATCTCAAGGCATCTTGCTTCGAGGTCTACCCACTATATATCCTTCAATGAGAGCCAATCAGAGCTCGGCATTCCGACGTCAACCATAATCCTTGCAAAAGAAGCAGACAAACTTGTACTCTACATATTAATACTCAGCTGGCATTTTTTTAAGTGATATTCTTGCCAGCACAGGTTCTCTAAAGCAACTTTGAAGTGAAGAAATATACGCCAGCCTAGTAAGGAGTGCTCTGTACAAGTAAAGCAAGCGCTGCTGATTGCCCATTTATTTCCGACATGTTCCATCCTCGAGATTCAAAAAATCCTCCGGGAAAACTTCTGCCTTTACTCAAACCCATGGGCATCCAAAGAAGCAGTTGCCCTCCATCCAGCCCTCTGGGATAGATGGTAGCAAGCTATATCGTATTTGGTACAACCACAGTGCAGCTCATAGACGAAGCATTTCGTTAGACCACGGCTGGACTGCCATGGATATCCAGTGTAGCAGCCAAACTTTAGTTTATAATTAATAAAAGCTAACCTGAGCAGAGCGCAATACAAAATGTTTGGGGGCGCAGTCGACGCTAACTTTTTTTAAACAGGACCCAGAAATTGAGAACACAGATCCCCTCCACGCGCCAGCGAAAAGCGCCGCAATCATCTCAATTTCAGTAAGTCTATTCGATCCGGCAGTGAGCAAAGGGCAATCAGATAATAAGACAAAACAGAAAGTACTTATGGAGATTTTGGCCACTGGTGAATGTCATCCCATAGTGATTTCGGAACCGTCGAACATACAAACAGTGATGGAAGTGGCATTCGACTTCTTATAGCAGGTTTTCTAGCGGGCAAAAAGTTGGTCTGGAGCAGCCATTTATCCTTTGGAGCATATGCCAACATGTGTTAGTGCATCACTTGAAAATTAAACGATGATTGCATCGCTAAATAAGTCAATCCTTGATAATTGAGGGTTCATCTTTGATTTTTCAGGCATATTACTTATACCTCTTAATCATAAATAATCATAAAAAATACATAACTTTTTAGAAATAAGGATGGGGATTAAGAAAAATATATTTGAGAACTGAATCGTAGCAAGATGAAATGACTCTCCCACTCCCTCCTTTACACTCATAGTTAAGGTAGCCTGTCAATATCATGCATTTAAGTAAAATTTCACAAAAGCTAGCATATCTGCTAAAACGTCGATCAATGAAGATGCGTTCCACAAAGATTTATGAACCTACCAAACTCAAGTATCTAATCTCGTAAACTGCAAAAAAACAAAAAAACATCACCACCAAAAAATACCAAAACTTAGTTAAACTTTAAAAGCAACCCTATGATTCTGCGAGACTAAGTGGCACCGGAGTCAGAGTTTAGTCAGAATTCGGTGCCCTTTCGATCAAGTGGTGCATTCTTAATGCATGTTTTCTCGTGTCTTTCTTTTTTTAGTTTGGCACAGTATGGCCATCTGAGCTTGCGCCATAAAACCCACAAACAACGAGCGATCGACTGCTGCGTAAGAGCTGCCTTGGCACAGCTCTTTAAAATCAGGTCTGCCTACAATCAAGATTAAAAAAATTACAGGACACTGAAGACTGCTTACGTGTAGTAAGGCAAAAGCATTATAGTAGTCCCGTGGGAGAAATGTTTTCCAGTAATGTTTCTACACGTATTAAAGTTTAGGAAGTTTAGGACGACGTCCTAGAGATCGACATCAAGTACGGCATCTCGGATGACCTCTAGGACGACAAGGACGAGGTCAAGAATGGTGTCTAGGACGACGTCAAGAACAACTTCTAGGACAACCTTAAGGATGACGTCTAGGACGATGCTAGAGGACACTTAAGGAGGCTGTGGCATATTTCCGTGGGCAGCCACGTTTGCCTGCGGAAGCCGCTGTAGATGTAGACGCTGCTATCGGTGTCGAGGCCGTAGACGTAGACGCAGTCGCCTCACAGTCCATCGCACGAAGCACACGGGCACAGATGAAAGTTCAAAGTGCACCTTTAGCACATGGCACTCCGGCGGCGACATCAAGCACATACTTGACATATTTTTATGGTCATCTTTAGGGCACGACGTCGCCACTTTTTCATGTAAGAGGAGGTGCAAGGTCATCCTAGAGGTCTAGGACGACGCCAAGGGCAGCGTCGTCCTTCAGCATACACCTGAGTGGCACGTGCCGCTCAATCATTATTTTATGGCCATATACGCCACGTTTTTGCTCAACGGGACAAGTAAGGCTTTCGCCTTCAAAAGGTCGATCGTAATTTCCAAACCCATCACGCTAAACAATGGAAAGCCGCTAGAGCCGATTCTCCTAGCACGCCAATGAAAAGCGGCGAAGCTTGACGCACCCAAGCCTGTGCAAGGTGTGGAAGGCCGATGCGAGTGGCACGTGGGAGAGGCACGTGGCCAAGATTATGATTGACTGATCTCATTGGGAATACAAGACTCTGGTACTGTCTTATCACAACCGCCATACTCCCTTTTATAAATTTGTTCTCGCGAATTTTAGCTTTGTGACACGACTGACATAAAGGCATCATCGTCTGAAAGTTTAATCTCTGCACATACGCTCTGTAGAGGCATCCTCCGGAGCAGATAAACGAAAAACATGGTAGTGCATAGCCGTTGTCGACGCTTACAACTGCGGGACACGCGGATGAACCCGGAGCTTCGAGCAACTCCTGCGGGTTGAACGGTGGAAAACACATACAGAGCAATGCTGGACGTGGGCAAGCTTCAAAAGTCGACGTGCCAAGCCTTTACTCTGAAGCTAGATCGAGAAACACGGCTGCGCCTGCGGCGAGGACACTAGATCGAGCTAGCTAAGAAGAGTAGGTCGGAGCGGGCGGGACTTAACTATGCGGCGTGTCGCACACCACAAAGGTATCGCACGCACGCAATTGCCTTCCACGATCCTGGTGGCGGAGCAGGAGCAGAGGTGGGTGCGGCAAACGCCAGTTCCACCATACCGTACCCCGCAGCCAGACAGTCGACGGAAGCCGGAGCAGACGCGAGATGGACACTGCAACGACAGCGACCCAATACTCTGTTTCATGGTAACTTGGCGAACTGCGGAGGCAAGGATCCCGCGACCCAATAAGAGCGTTGGAGCGAGGCACATGACCCAACGTCACGGGAGCATTTGTGTCACTTCGCCAAATGCGAGGCCCGGAGGAACCGGCTGTCGTCTGCTAGCTGAATCGTCTGCTCCGAAACCAATCAACTTTGGACGAATGTCCACCTCAGCAACATTTCCGTCCACTAGACTAGCTAGCACTTCGGGAACAGTTCATGAGAAAACCATACTGTAAATTAAGCCACGAATCCGTGATGGGTGCTAATTCCAGGACACAGTGCAATGTTTAAAGCAAAAACGGCCGATTACATGGCTGCGACCGCCAATGGCCACGGCACTACCAGGAGAAAAATATCGGGAGTTGATACGGATGTGGCGCCACTTTTTTGGTTTAGATTTAGTTGAAACTCATTAATTTGTGATTATTTATCTTTATATCGCCTCATTAGAGATAAGAAAAAGAAGACTAGAACTACTTTTTGACGAGGACGGCGCTGTTGCCAAGGCAGTAACGAGGCCCTCGCAGCCATGACCATGTACTGTTATCACGTGCCTTGCTCCGGCGCCCTTATTGGGTAGCAGGGGCCGCAGCCTCCACAGTTCGCCAAGTTATCGCGAAACAGAGTATAGCACCTAGGGATTTTTACGACCAAGTGCCAGGATCGCAACATGTGACGACACGACATGCTGGCCCGTGACACAGCTGGCTGCCACTTCAGAATCACTATCGATGCATGGGCGGGACAGGACAGAAGACCCACCGGTCAGACGCATTTTAGGCACCGTAGTTGACGGCCCAGCCCTCTCTCTTCAATATGCAAAGTCCCCCCCCCCGGCCCCCCCCCCCCAAAAGTCCCACATACACTCATGCTCAAACCCCATGACGCACATCGCCTGCAAGTGAAGCGAGTGCTCCACGACCCACTGAGGTTTCTGGCAGCAGCTGAGCCCATCGAGTCGGCTCGGGCTGGATGCTAAGAATTGCTGGCAAGTCAATAAAAATGCCGCTTGCTGAACAAATGGCAAGTAAAGGACACCACGCACTTGAAACGTTCGGCGAAGTGTCATCTTTATGCAGCAGGCAGCAAAACAGCCGCACCGACTTCCTTCCTAGCCACTACACGGCGCAAAAAGGAAAGAATAAAAAAAACAAATGGTGCATCGAATGCTCGCGTGCACACGGTGTCCACTGACAGACGAGATGTTTGGTCCGGGGTCCGTCACTAAGCTTGGAAAGGAGGAATGCCCCAAAGCGACGGTGGTCGCGCTTCCTCTTGGCCGTTGCGGAGGCAGCCACACTATCTACCCCCCAAACAAAGTCCCAACAACAAAAAGAAAGAAGAAAACTGCACTAGGAGGCGCTGCCAACAGTTCCTGGGGCCAGCGTCGGCAATGGACGACGAAGCGACGTGTTGCCGACCGCAGTTCGCAGGCCCCCGTCCAATGGCACGTCGCTATGCCGCGACACCACTGCGTCCCAACATTCACCACATGTGGGTTTCGCGAATCTCGCCTATTATCTGGCTGGCCTTGTGGAGTGCCTGCAAGCAAAAGAAAGGAAAAAAGATTTGCATCACTTGACCGCAAGGCCTTCACAAGTTGTTGAACAGCAAGATATGTGTACGGCGAGCAATTTCGTCTTTATGGCGGGTGGTGGGGGGGTTGCAGAGGTGAGGGAGACGTTGTCCTTGCAGGGGTTGCAAAACTGTTTTCCCAACGTCTCTCTCCTTGCAGGGAGGTACAGCGATGTCACGGCGAGCTCTGATTGGAGGACATAGCGGCTAGATGTCATGTCTACCCACTATTTCCTCCAATCTGAGTGAGCGAGTTTGTCGGCTTTCTGCACGGAGGGTGCAGTGGCGTCGAGAATCGGGATGGCGTCGTATGCCAGTCGTGGCAATGACTGTCTCGTCTTTCCTACGGCTTTAGAAAATCCACCGACTCTTTTTGAATAAAAACGGAGCCTTTGAGAAAGGGCAGTCGAAATAACGTGAAGAGGGTACACAGTTTCTGTTGACTAGCAACCACCAGATGTGCTACAATCAACGAAGGAACCGCGGCCGAGACGCTGCTTGCACGTGCGATCCCCCTCTCCCCTTTTTGTGCCTCCTTCCCCATAGGCGGAGAGACTCGTCGCTTTTTCATACCTCTCCTCTAGTGTGCGAAGGGACACGTTTTGGTAAACCTGCATGCCATACAGGACTTTAATTGCACTACATCAGCACTAGGATTCTTGAAATTTTCTATGTCTAATCTGTGCCCTGCCCTGGGGTCCAACAGGCAACGTAGAAGGTGCAGCCATAGCCTCCTCTATACTCACAAAGCCTGGCAGTTCGACGACAAAGCCATAGAGCGCCAATTGCAGATTTAGAGCGAGAGGATCTGGTAGCATAGAGCATTTCTCGGGGAACCTAGTATTAAGCGCACAACTTTTGAGCGGCAAGGACCCGAAACACACTTGTTCACTCAGGAGAAAACAATGCGATTGGCTGCTGATGTCGAGGCTACGGCCATTGCACCCACCAAGGCTTGTGGCAGAGGTGACATCGTCAGTGTGCTCAGCGGCTCTGCCACGTCGTTGTTATTTTGTCTTTAGCAGTGCAAGCACGAGTTGCTCTCATTTGTCATCAAAGTATACAGTTGTGTGCATTATGGCACATGGACCGCCAAAATCTTCAAGCAGGGGATACTGACCTTTCGACGCAATACCTGTGTATCGATATCTGTAATCTGTAATCAATCAGCCCCGGCAGTTTGCCGCACAATTTTGAGCGAAAAATGAGACAGACGAAACCGAAGCAGAGGAACGGGTGGCGTTCCATTCCTCGCCAACAGAAAAAAAAAAAAAGTATAGCGTGTTTTGGCGTCTTGCCGCAGCGGGACGCCCGTTACATGACTCCCCTCTTATCCGTTGTCTGCCGCTCTACCTTTTCACTTTTGGCGGCCGCGTCTCATGGCAATCTGCCAGGCTTTGTCAGTGTAGAGGAGGCTATGGTACAGCATTACTACCTTGTTATTTAGGAGGTGTTGAGCGAGCACGCTCGCACATATTGTGGGGAGTTTTGAAGAGGGGAACAGAACAAGTGCACACTTTGGAGGAAACGGGGAGACGCGAAAAAACAGGATTGAGGCTGGGGTATGCGACTGCAGGAAATGCCAACTTAAGTGCCGCTAAATTTAGCGGATGGTGTTCACAATGTCACGCGACACCATAGGACGCCACGACTTGACACCACAACATGACACCACGGATATGTGACACTTTGACACCGCATCATGCGACACCTTGACATCACATCGCGCGATGATTCGACAACATAATGCCACGTGACATGGCTGCACGGTTGCTTGGTCGTGGTATCACGTAAAGTCAAGTCACGCGACACTATGCCCGGGTCAGGCTAACCCAGCGCAACTCAAAACGTGCCGCACGCTCCGCATCTCCCGACTTCGCCCACAGGATTAAGAGGGTTAATAAAACCCCTTCAAAATTGCGTGCCACCTAGTAGCCGCTGCAGCGATTACCCGAGTCTGCAATTGTTTGGGTACATACTCCGAGCCCGTATTGAACATGAGGTCGTCGTTCGGCGCTAAATTGGCTCCACTCGGCTCGCGTAAGAAAACAAGCGCTGCGTCAGCAATCGGAGAGAGGACTCTGATCTAATCACACGTCGCTTGACGAAGTTCCGAAAAGGTCCTACATCCTTCCCGAGACACGCGTGCTCGTGCCTGCCCCTGGCCCACCCCGAACTCCCTCACCTTGACCATCTGGGCGGCCTCCCTGCGCCTGACGGCCACGTGCTCCGACTCGGCGAGGAGCTGGTCGAAGCAGTCGTGCTTGTAGAGGTGTGTGACGAGCTCGCTCTGCAGGTTGTCCTTCACAAAGTTCACCAGGAAGTGCATGATGGCCTTGGGCACCGAGTCCTGGATGTTCTTGCGCACTATCAGGAAGTACGACCGGATCAGCCGCTCTGCAACCGAGAGGCACGGGGTTCGAGAGGGCGAGGGCCACGATGCCGTGACGCCCAATGGGGCCACCAAACATTTGCATCCGGGTGCGACCAACTGCGTCGCAACCACTTGCGACTCCTTACAACGAGAGAACACGGTGGCACACTGCTGCCATCTGCCGGGCGACCCCGGAATGCTCCTGGTCCACGAATACCTA
This sequence comes from Ixodes ricinus, assembly GCA_037355805.1. Taxonomy (NCBI): domain Eukaryota; kingdom Metazoa; phylum Arthropoda; class Arachnida; order Ixodida; family Ixodidae; genus Ixodes; species Ixodes ricinus. Next base: position 72,101 of record JAZHYW010014493.1, on the reverse strand, counting down.
GACTGGTGTTTGCGAGATTAGATCCACGCGCTATCTACGAAATCCTCACCTAGTAGAATGTTGTCCCAATTACTTTAAGCGTACGGCGAAAGAATGATGCGTAAAGAAATGTATGCACGTCGGACGTGTTCCGGTGCTAGACGACGGACGGCGGAAGTGTTATCTCGTCGCGACCGTCATGGGCGGTTGCGACGCAGCTGGTCGTACTCAAAGGCAAGGGTGTGAACCGGCCTTTAGGGTATGGACGCTCCATTCCCCAAGCGTTTCACTTCGGTGCTCGGCGCGGAGCGAAGCGCAATTGGCCAGAATTACGGCTGAGAAGCGTGACCTCCCGAGCTCTAGATGTGGTGTAGGCACGTTTGAGCCGCTTTGTACCGTCACGCGTCGTTTTAATGTTTCTGGAGGGCGGGAGAGCATTCTAAATTACAAATAGCGCTAAGACAAGGACAGACGAAGAAGTCGACAGAACAGGCGCTAACGGTCTTAGCGCTATTTGTAATTTAGTATGTATAACCAACTAGCCCACCAGAATATTTTCGGAAAGCGTTTCCCGTGATTTCTGCCAAGGCTTCAGACAACTGGCAACTGTGGTTTTGAGCAATGAATCGGAAGCATTGGTTATTTAGTGCCTCTACCACCAATCCGTACGTCTGCACCCGGAAGCAGATTTGCGTCGCAGCAGCGAAAGCGGCACTACTATACCGGGTGTTTGAGAGAAAAAAAGAGTTGTATTTTTCGCCTACACTGTGCGAAGAAACGAAAGCGATGGGTGTAGCACAGTCGTACAATGCAAGTGGAACGGTGCCATCACGTACCCGAGGAGGGAGGCGCTAAAACGATTAATTCTCATAGCCATCGTGGTTGGCGTCGCAGAGGCCACTGACAACTGTCCCCAGTGATCCATGAGGTGAGTGGGTAAACACGGTGGAAGTTTCTAAAACCATCCAACCTTATGCGTAGCAACTGGATACTGAAGTGAAATTTTGCCTAACGCGAGTAATGTTTCAAAACAAGCCTTTCAAGCAGATGACGGGAACTCTCCCTTCGTCGCGTCGTTGCTAGCAAAATGCCGAGCTCCCCTCTTTTCTCTCTCCTCAGGGCATGGCCAATGAGAAAACCCGACTTCCCTGACCTCGTGCCAAGAGTAGAGAGAAGAGTTTTCCCATAGCAGCGAGACGACAGCCCACGAGTTCGAAATGTCCTCGAAGTGTTGTCTGTAAAGCTATTGATTTAATCCTTTAAGTGCCTTGGACGAGCTGAGCTCGTCGGCCACTTTTTGCTAAAAATGCCATGGACGAGCTCGGCTCGTCCAGTAGTTTCTTCAGTAGCCCTCGATTCCACAGACGAGCTAGGCTCGTCCGAGTAGTTTGCAGTGCTGATCATGAGTCGCAGCACTCGATTTAGTTGGCGCAATTTGTTCTTTCGCCGCTCGCTGATTTTTGCGTAATAAACTTTTAAAATTTTATCTGTATTACTAGAGGAATAAAACTTCTAAGTAAAAAAAATATAACACTTTAAATTACTTTTCGAAAAAAAAAAAAGGGGCATTAAGGGGTTAAAAAGCCCCGTTTCATTCGCCGCAAAAAGTAAGCTACGGCCCGCACAGTGCTCATTCTCCACCCAAATGTAGCGCTAGCAGTTGCACACTACGCGTATAATACCGTGCATCCGCCCATTCCACATTAAGCGCCCATCCCCAAATTTGTAAGATCTGAGAAAATACGCATAGTACATTTATATGTAAAATTGATGACCGGACAAGTGCCCATCCCCCATTTTTTTGTGATTATCTCTGAAGTTTGAGTGGGCACTTGCCCGGTATTCTACGGTAGATGCCAAAATTTCGTCACTCGCCGACATCCAATAAAGACGTTTTAAGCAACTGGCCTATATTTTCAATGAGGAAATTGTGGCCACTGGAGCCTGTGAATACAATGAAGAAATGGCACCTGCTGTAGGAAACGGGCCCATTTCCTTCCATAAAAATTCGGAAACTGTTCGCAACTTCTTAACCCGACGACGGTAGGTTCTGAAACTTTGGCGTCCGGTTCAACCTGTGGATACTACGTTTGGGCAGAGACCGAGCCTTTGACTGTGTGTATAGTCTGTTGTGGGATAAGGAGAGCGGGACAGACACTTCCCACAATACCTTCCACTCTTTCCGCTTTAGCAGAGCGAATGCTGCAGAGAAGGCAAGTGTGGAGGAGGAAACCATAGGCAGTGGAGGGGCTCGTCTTGCTAGATTAAACCCGCAACAAACTGTAGTTAGCTTCTCTGCGGCGAGGAAAGCGTGGCTCTCTTTTCTCTCAAACTTGCGGTATATCTTGCTTCCAAATGACTGCCAGCAAAAATCTATCATTTTACTTTTTCCTATACGCCATTTCGCATAACTCGGCAGGGAGCAAACGCTACGACCTCCGCGAACCAGTCAGAGCGACGGAGCGAAGCACCCCCAAACTATCTGCGGGAGAAGCGAGCTCCAATGGTACCTTGTGGCGTGCCTCGCTCCGACGGGCTCGCTGGGGCCGTAGCTTTGGCCGTTTGCCAAATTACAATGAAACAGAGTATGTAAGGCGGCCAAACTCTCCTCAACATTGTTCATTTTCTGCCTCTCTCTCCCTCCATTTTATAAATAGTTGTCAAAAACTTTTAACGGTACTCTTTCAGCCATTTTCCGACTTTAAACAGTAAATGAGGAAGTGGCCACAAGGACCGGCACAATTGGCACATCGCGCAAAATTCGAATGTGCATCTAGTTTGAAATTGGGCATGCGAACGTCGTTTTGCGGGAAGAATTATGTCTATTTCTTTTTAGAGTTACCGAGAGGTGGCGAAATATTGGAGATAAAGCGAAAACGGCGGTCGTAAATTTTCTACGTCCTATGCCAGCCTGTTTGTTGTTTGCACGCCGGATTACCGAACACAAATTTGCCGAGAACGCTATAGTAGAGGTTGGCGACTAGCGGGACAATGATAAGTAATAATTTTAACGTAAAACATAAACTATGACTACCCGGGAACAAGCTTGCAAACTAGTGTGCAGACGACGAAGACTCGGTAAAATGTACGGCTGCCACTTTTGCTTTATTCTGAATATTTCACTGCTTTTGATGGAAACTTAACCGACATTTGGAGCTCACAAATCTCGGCTGGAGCAATAGGCGTGACGCTGCAAAAGCCAAAAGCATCACTCATGCAGCGATATCTCTAACGGTTGGCTGTTATTTTGAAAAAGAAGTGCGCGACTCAACACAGCCGACGAGACATATCACGTCAGGATTCTCATTCCTCTCCTCTTCGTCCCCTTGAGCAGGTGAACCGAAGCGAGGAGGAGAGAAGCAAGGCTGCATTCCCTCCTTCTCAACTGCAACAGGAGGATTGTGATGTCACAGTCCTTGCTTGATCGCGCTCTTCCTTTCTAAAAATACGGCCATCCGTTTGAGATATCGATGTACCAGTGACGTTTTGAAGTTTGTAGCGTCCTGTTCAACACTTCAGCAGCCTTATTTCGTGAAATTCAGATTTTAATTCAGCATCCCTTTAAGATTTAAGAAAGAAACAAATACACAAAATGTTTTTCCAAAACAGTTTGCATGCCCAATTTCGTGTACATATGTTTTGAATCGGATTTTTGCGAGGCACGACGAATGTTCTGATCCTTACGTCTGCTCCCCGCAAATTTCGACTGTCTTCTGACGGTGCCTAGATATTCCGCCGCCGAACTTCTTACTTTTTTACTTCCGAAGGCTGATTCACACATTTACGTACGAGAGTGACCAGAGGTGTCGCAATCGGCTACGTCGGTTCACGACAAGCAAACGCACCGGCGTCGTTTGTCGGGTAGCCCTGGAATTGCTACAGCTAGGCTGAAGGTTATGCGGCATTTGCAAGTACAAATCCTCGCACAATCTATGAGAAATGGTAGACTCTAGAATCATCAAACATATTTCGAGCTTATGAGGAAACGTACACAGATTGGATGCGTTTAGGGCTACCCAATAGATGGCGCCAGCGCATTCTCTCATTGTAAGCTATCACAAGCGAATGCGATGCCCTTGGCAGCACTCAAACGGAAACATGCTGAACCAGCTGGTGGTTTCGGTATTTCTTTTAACGCAAAACATTCTTTGGCCGGGTGTTCGGCATTCCGCGAGGCCAAAAATAAAGCCCGGATAAAAACGTGGGCCAGTGATGCTCAACGCCGATCGGTCGAAGGGTGGGAGAGAGGAGCGAGGTGCTCGACCGCCAAACTCTGGAAGATCGCCGGGTTTATCGGCCCCGATGGGCGGTAGTATCGCTCTGTTCCAGGAACGACTCTGACGCGTACGTGTGTTATGCGTTCAACTATCTGGCAAAAAGTGCCGTAAACGTCTGATGTCTGAAAACTCTGAGTATCGCTACCGTCTGCGGTGCTAAAACGTTTCACCTAGCGCCACAACTGCCTAGCAATTCGCCATAAATTTCTGCGTTTTGATGGACTTAGTTGCACTTTTCCCTAAAGAGCCAAGCCGGACTTCTATTTCTTTTCTTCCATTTAAATACCGGCAGCTTTATTAGGCAGACTCTGTCTGAACTCTCTCGTGGTGAGATTTCGCTTCGCCCGTCACACTGGCGCTGGCAAGGCCGCCATAGAGAGTTAGAGCCACCACTAATAGGCGACAGCTTCCACTATCTTGTTCACTAAAACTACCGTTGCCAGCTAACCAAAATCACGCAGAACACTTTTTCGTCCCCCCGAAGGCAGAAAAGAAAAAGGCCACAATGGAGCACAAAGATGTCTCCCGAGCTTCCAGACGCTCGGTATCCGAAGCCTGGGAAGTCCCATTTCCAAATCATAGTCATCGCCGACTGGGCCAGCTCTGCACTGGCGACAAAATGGCGGCACCCTCGTCGATACCCCGAGCGTAGCTCATTCAGTGGCTCCAAGCGGCACAAAGCAGGAGAGTCTTACCGATGACCTCACAGTCCCGTTGTCCCGGGGGGACAGCTATGCGAGAGCCCTGCAGTCGGCTGCAACGAGAGGGTCGCCAACTCAGAACAAGTGCCAGGGTCAATGCCATCACCCGAGTGCACGGTACGGAGTAACGTTACTAGAACAACTCGGTTGGGAAGACTGTCATAGCCTGCTTTGGGGAGGGTGGCTGCAAACCAAACCATAAGCGATCGTGGCGGCCATTTCTGCCGCAAACTGTAAAAAAGTAAGAAATATGTTTTACCTGCGTCTGCAAAGTTAATTTTGCTAGCCCCTGGTCCCAAAACGAATTATGACCTAACTGCCAGGGGCAACGCCTTATCGAGTCTCGTTCGCGGAAGCTCGTTTCTGGTGGACGCTAGGCGTTCGTTCCAGGAAGAAGTTTCTCAACGAGTTCTATGGTAACGTTGGTCGATGTAAGCGACCTCGAGGAACTTCCAGTTTTGAGGGAGGCTGCACCGTACCGGGTGTGCTTGGAACAAGTTCAATCTCGCAGTTTGTTTTACATGTGCCGTGAAATACCGGGGAACGCCTACACCACTTTCATTGAAAACTGGGTTAATCTAGGCACCGGCGCTTGTCCGGTCACGTCTCAGTGGTTAACGATAATTTGCAGAATTCCCAAGTTTGGGTAATGTCAATACTGGGCGCTTGACCAAAATGGGCGCTTCTGCGGTATTTTACAGTATCGTTACCACCAGCAGACTCTCCTACTGATTTATTAGAAACTAACAAAATTCTCTCTCTAGAATTTTGAAGAGATTTAGCTAGACTGAATTTTATTTGTCAACTCTGGTGCAACAAACTTCAGCTTGTTGCAACAAGCTCTGAGTGCAACAAACTTCAGCTCATCCTATCTTCAGCCATCCTTGAGCAGATGGATGAGTCACAACCCTCCCCCAAAATAACTCTGCGTAGAGTTCGCAAAAATGCTTCAAATACTCTCACCTTCCAGAGAACCAATACGGAATGAAACAACCTGCCTCCCCATATATTATTTGCTTCAACCAGTAGAACCGTTGCAAAGCATGCTTAGCGCCGACTGCGGCGGCGAAAGGGGAATGGTGGGAACAGTAGGCGGGACCAGTTGTGAGCAATGGAGGTGACGGAGGAAATGCAGGTAAGCGGCAGAGGGCGGGGAGAGCGATTGTGGTAACCTCCTCCCCCTCCCTCTTCAGGGCAAGGAGCGTACAGGGCTTTATGGTCAGCCTTTGGATTTCTCGGATGGTGCCTTTCAGATGAGTTTGTTTCCGTTGCCTTTATATTTTTTATTCCTTTTTCTTGTTCCGGCGTTCCTGCGTAAACAGGACTGCAGTTTCCGAGTTCATCATGCAAAAGAACTGAGTTTGAGTAGTTCTGGTGCTCCCAGTCATGAGCTCCAGCTGCCCCACTAAACAACCCGTTCAAACCGAAATAACACAAACTTTTTGCAGCATTAGCGCTTCAGGGTACCGGCAGTACCAAATCCAGATAGAGGCGGGGCCGCGTGCGTGCATAGTTGCTGCGGCATCCCAGGAACTGCCTAACTCAAGAAAGTGCTTGGGAAGAAGGAAAAACACTAGAACTCCAAAGGGGCTGTCCAACAATTTCAGATTTGGCCAATTAACCGCGGAAATTAATCGGCATCACCTATAGAACGAAAAGCAAAAAACCATATTTTCTTGCGGGCTAGTTCTTATTTAAAAAAATCAGCAGAACCCATCCTTTGGGAATGATTCATCTCGATTTAATGCGAATAGCATCAAACGGTCGCGGAGTTATGCGCGTTCGTCAGGTGGCCGGCACACTCTAGATGCGCCAGCCCACTCTTAAGGCAATTCTAAATTTGTTGACACTTTCACAGCCCTGCGCACGATCTCCGCAGCCCAGCACGTGCGTTTGTGTCACTTAGGAAGCGAGCAAAGCACGCGCCATACGCACAAACACTCAAATGGTACCGACCAGACTTTCTGGCGTCTCAGCTAGTCTCAACCAACGGTACTTTAAGCGGTTGTTTATATCTTTACCATAGACGCGCCTTACAGGCGCTGTCACAGCTACGGTTCGCGATTCCATGCACGAGGGCTCATTCGCTCTCGTGAGGGTGAGCACGGCCGCTACATCACCCTCTCCTGAGCGCAGAGGGTGAGCTAGGGGCAGTGCTAAGCCTCACGAGGGCGGAGTGCTCCCGTCATGGACGTGCCATCGTCAAGATATAAACAGGTGTTTAGAGTGCCTTGAATGACTGCCTTCATAGCTCTGTGTTAGCGCGTCTGCCTGCTGATCAAAGGGTCAACGGTTCGAATCCCGCCGGCGCCGGTCTTTTTATTTATTTATCGACCCGCGCGAAGAGGTTAGATAGCCAGATAGATATATAGATAGATAGATAGATAGATAGATAGATAGATACATAAACGAAAAGTGCGTGAAGTATCCAAAGAATGCTATTCGCATTAAAAGAATGAAACAAATCGAAGGTCAAGTGCCCCTCCGCTCTCCACGTCGACTTTCGGTGACGTGCTCTGGAGGTTCACGTAGTTTCCCTTGGGGCCTCGCTTCAGAGACCAGCCGCTTCCTCGGCGATTGTCAACTTTGAAAGGATTAGCCTCGTCGAAGGTCGCGGCGAGCGATCGACACAAAGGAGCGTTCACCGCGGGGCTAACGGCGAGTGTAGCAGCGGAGGGGGACTAGGTTTTGTTGACTTCAGCGCACTCCCAGAGACAGTGTCATTTTAGTTCTCGTAACCCCGACAGGGGCTGCAGATCGGCAAAATTGGTTTTGCTTTGCGATTACGCAGCAGAATAGCAGTTTTTCGGGGGAAAGGTGACGCGTTTGGTCCACTGGGCTGCACCAACAATATAAAATTCAGACTGCCAATTCTTTCAACATTAAAATCGTTGCACAGTCCCTTAACCCTATGCCAGCAAAATTACCTTTCCGCTGGCCCTGTCTCAAAGGGCAAGGTACAGCTTTTGTCACTTCTGACAGCCAACCACGCATGCCTGCCTGGCACTTTACATTAAAGAAAAGCGTTGATGGCTTTCAAAAAAACAAAGAAACCTTATTTGTAAAATTGTCGTTAGAGATAGACACAAATGCTCGGACAAAGCGATCGATTGTGAGGCCAAAGAAAATGTCAGCATAGCTGAAATTGTTTTCATAAAACAACCCTACTGGTGGCCAATTTGAATTGGCGCACTCGGGTCGGGTACAGCCAAAAACAAACTGCATTGGTAGATGGTCCTAAAGCGGCGGCGCAACCCCGAAAAGGGAGTTTCGACACCCTAGAAACCCATCTCAGCCACTGCCGAGGTGAGGAAGCTTGGCAAGGCATTTTTCAATGTCCTTGTTCCGGCCATGCTTGTTGTGTTGCTTTCACAAATCCTTTGGCTGCTACATGCACTCTTGAGGAATACGATATCGAAGCACTGTCCAAGGAGGAAAGGTCGTGCAGGAGGGAGGACGACGAGGCTACTCCCTGGAGTTCTCATCGTGTTCGTGCCTACACCCAGAAACTGAGTGAGAGGACCAGACCATCGGGGGCTGCCACGCCCAGCTCTGGTTGACACGATTAGTGGGCAGACCTCACCGAGACGCGTACAACGCAAGCTGCCGGCGTCCGACTCACGTTCGAACGGACTCGACGAAAGCGGTGGAGACACCGGCAGCTGGTTTCCACTGCTCCAGCTAATCATTCCAAGCAGAGCTGGGCATTCGGACCACTAAACGTCTTCCCCTCTTCCTCAGTTTCTCGCCACATAGTGACCCCAGTCCCCCATGCAGTCACCTCCTCTGGCAGCAGGTTGACCGGCTTCATGGGGCTGCCGGCCACAGCCAGCGGTGGGTGGTGCATGGGGCTGGCCTGGGTCTGGGGTGTTGGCGCCGCTCTCGCCCGACCCGCCGCAGTCACTGCCCCGACCCGTTGCCGATCCAGCACAACCCGGCTGCCGGGGCATTGGGACGTAGTGCAAGAGCCTGGGCAGTCTGACGGACGGTTCATTCATTTATTTTAATGCAAAATGCGTTTATCGACCGGAAACAAAGAGCGTCGCAGCGTGGGCCGAGGCAAGCACAGAGCGTGCTTAGACAACAGCAGGCAATGCAAAAGCATACAAACAGAAGGCAGACTTAGTTATAATGAATCGTAAGGAAATCGTAATTGGAGGCATAAATCATTTTAACGAACAACACACTGCAGTAGAACGTCGTTGATACCGTTTTGAAGAAACCGCGAGAAAAAACGATACCCGGAAAACGTACGATCAAAACTCACCATTTTCAAGCACAAAAAAAAAAAAAAATAGTCAGAACGAGATTGAACAGCATTTAATACAGCGCTTCAATTGCCGAAAGCGTCTATCAGCTTCTGCTGCCTAGTGCTAGCAGAATCGTTCTCGCGATGGCGTACCATGGCTTCGGCGAAAGCGTCGGTTTCGCTACGCCATCGCAGAAGCAGAAGCGAAGAGGCACGGGCCTCGGCGGAATGCGAAACCGAAGCTGCCAAAAGAGCGCTGACAACGCAAAGAAAGAGAAAAGAAATGCTAGATTTGTTCATTTACTACAACTGCGCTGCAGCTATTGCTCCCCTTATACGTCATAGTCTAGAGTTACTCTTGTGCACTCTTGCAACGGTGCTTCCAGCCCTCGGAACAGTGCCTCACAGAGCTGTGCGGAGTTATGCGAGAGCGACCCATGATCACGTGTCACTTGAAGCGGCTGAAAAGTCAAAGCGAGCGTACTGCTGTGGTGTTGACAACTGAAGAGAACATGCGGCTCGCGCGGTGACGATCGTTGAGACAGCTGTATTTGGGTTTCGATTTTACGCTGCTGCTTGGTTGCTCATTATTCTGACAGCATTGTGCCGCTTTTACGCCAGCGGTGGCGACTTGACAAGAGGAAAGTGAATGACAGCACCAGATGGACGGCTGTTGTTATGGGCGGTTAGTACGCCGCCTGAGTTGCTGTACGCTTAAAATCCTTGTTGATAATTTCATGGGAAGATTCTTTGGTCGAGTCGAATAATGAGCTAAGACAGTAAAACCGCGCTGTGTTTTCTGTAAGACGACCTGAATCACCCGGACGGCTCGGAAGTCGCGGAGAACAATAAACTGGCGGCAACATCAGCGGGCACTGCCAAGCCAGACCATCCCGCACGCGCGCTCATGTATACTCCGGCGCGCTCAGCGCTCGTTAAATCGAGACGGATGTTCGGGAGCTCCGTTGGGATTGCCAAAAAAGCGTATAATCCGATCGTCATTTGGCAGAATGTTGAGCGTATTTTCCAGAAATCGTGTTATCCGGGAACGTATGAACCGGAAGAAAACAGCGCAACTCTATGGGAGCGTTTCCCGTGCTTTCACTCGCAAGCGTATGAACCAAGAAATCGTATGAACCGGGAACGTATCAACGAGGTTCTACTGTACCCCGTACGGCTTAGTGGAGGTGAACCCCGGACCGCGTGACCTGTAGCCCGATACCTTTGCTCGATGCCACAAGGAAAACGTCTAAGGGAGTGCAAGCGGCATGACCATGTATGACATGTTGGAGCCTGTGCTAGTCAGTGACAACTCAAGGTGGGGGCGAGGGAAAGAATGGTGGGGAAGGAGGAAGTGGCCAACGCTGGCAGGGAAGGAAGGAACTCCCTCCCCTTTCCCTCGCCCTACCTTTTACCTGCAACATACATACTTTTTTTATTGCTCTGTAGGTAGTGCTCAGTTCAGGTTGCGTTTCGACATCATTATTACTGCTTTATGGTCAGTGAAATGCAGAGCCAGTGGTTCTTCTAGCAGATCAGCTTGGATCCGCTAGAAACCGTGAACACGCATCTCCACCGCTTCAGTCAACGGTCCATGTCAGAAAGGGAATGTGTGGTATGGATCCTGGTTATATACGCAGTTGAGCATTTGACCGCAGCGCCCTCCCGTCTATAAACGTTGAGCAAATGCGTGCAAAGTTTAACGACGATTAAATACGCGTTTGACCGCCGCGCCCTCTCCTGTATAGATGTTGAGCGGCTACATGCGATGCTTCATCCATGACATCCCCAGCTCTTGAGTTACTACCACATCTCAGAACCCCCTACTCGTCCTGCAGTCGTGGCCGAGTGGTTAAGGCGATGGACTAGAAATCCAATGGGCTCTCCCCGCACAGGTTCAAACCCTGTCGACTGCGCTAACATTTTTCTTTTTTCCAAGAAGACAGATGGGATGGCCATCCATGTGAGCACGGACGCCGGACGTACAAGGCTAGACCCTAAGGAGCACATGGTTGAAAAACCCGGACTTGCGGAGCAAATGACACAACACTAAAAGTCTCTCACTTTTTAGATGTTGTGTCGTTTACCACTGGTTCTGGGTTTTTCAACCATGTGCAATGTTACACCAGCTCGTTTGCGCCCTTACATTTTGTTCATTAACCCTAAGGAGCTTGGCCCCTAAAACATGAGGTGGGCTATCTTTGAGGATGAAAGAGCAAAACTTGATCAAAAATTAATGATAAACAAGGGGCCACCCGCTACAAACCCCGTGGACACGGGAACTGATACCACAGGTTGCAAACACGGCAGTCCGGGTTTCACAATGCGATAAACGGGAATTCGCTACGAACTTCCACGTCACGGGAAAGGATCCCGCAGACTGCGGATGCAGCAGATTCTTGTTTCACAGTGCAATAAAAAATGCAGAAAACGGCTACAAACTTTTGTGCCACGGAACCGATATCGTACGTGCAAATAATGGGCAAAAAAAGCAATAATTCGCTATGAGCTCGCATGTGAAGGCAAGCGACACTGTGCGTACAGATTGTGGAGCAAAAACACAGGAGCCTGCTGCAAACTCACCTATCATAATCGGGGGGTGGGCGATGTTTCTAAATTTTTATGTTACGTATACTGCCCAGAAAAACGAGGCTGGACAATCTCTCGGGGAGGGTGCCCTTACGAGATTTCTACGGTAGTCTCGAGTACTCAAATTGGTCGACTGAAAGAGATAGGAAGGCACCGACCTTGCTGCCGGGCGCAGCGACTCGTCCCCTCCCGCCGTGGCGGGCAGGGAGGCCGTTGACCTCGGCCACCTTGTTCCGCTTGGTCACCTCCTTGGCCAGGGTGCCGGCCAGCTGTGACGTCGTGGAAGTCCGGATGCTTCGTGTTGATGTAAGACAATTCAATCGCCACAAGGTTTTCCACCTGCAGTCGAAGCCATCCATTTATTTACTTTGTTATTCCTGGGCCTATCTATTCATTTAGCTATCCTCGGGCCAGAAGCATGACGGGAAAAAAAGAATCACATAAATAGGAAAAATAAAAGTTAGAACTTAATTCTATGGATTAATCTTTTAAGGAGACACAGAATATGCAGAGCGTTTTGAGCTGCGCATTTGTTTGGGGATCTCCAGAGCTCGGAGTCAAGCTAAGTTCAACTAAGCGAGGAAATTGGATAGTTGTATATTAAGGTCTATGTCACGAGTTGCGACCCTGGCTACTATCGTCGGTTCCAGTTGATAAGTTTGATGGTGCATGTAAAAGCACGCTGGAAGCTTGGAGTGACTGCACTTTTAGCCCAACACCATGAGAGTTGACAGCCCAACATTAGTCTTACAAAATAAATCAGTGAGTTTTTGGCCAACAGTGAAAGGTCAAGTATTTTTTCCGTTTCTTTTTTCTCCTGGTTTCAGAATGGTTGACATCAGCCAATCAGAAATGTCAATTGGCTCCGCTTTCAGTTTAAGTGGATGCTAAGCAACACATGTTTACGAATCCCCCGAGCGATTTCCGTAGCCCAGCACACGCACGTTCGTGAGCTCTTTATTGGATTGGATAAAGCCGGGAAGCAGCATGTGCAGCGTGCACATTGCCAAAGGAGTGCACCAAATGTAGCCCTCTAAAGACGTTAAGTGCCTCCATTTATTTATTTATTTTATTTTAAGGGACAGGCACATTATTCAGGTGACTGGTGAAAACTAGAAGTGTGCAAACACTGAATAGTAGTTATCAAATTGAATACCGAATCGAATGAAGGAAAAAAAAGCCAAATATTGAGTACCTTAAAATCCCGTAAGGACGCCCACCCAAAATGAAGAGATAAATGGTGAAAAACATGGGGTGGGCTATCTTTGGGGATGCCACACCAAAACTTTATCAAAAGTTAATGATAAGCGCCAGGGCACCTGCTACAAACCACGTGACACAGGAACTAATACCGCAGATCGCGGACACGGCGAATTCGCGTTTCACGATGCAAGAAACATGCGGAATTCCCTACAAACTCCTGTGTCACGGGAAAGGATACTGCAAGTTGCCGACACTGCAGATTCACGTTTCACGGTGCGAAGAACTCGCGGAAGCCCGCCGAGAACTCGCATCTGACGGGAAAGGATACCGCAGATCGAGGACACAGCAGATTCAAGTTTCATGGTGCAATAAAGACGCGGGAACCTGCTACAATCTTGCCTGTCACGGAAACCGATATCGAGCGTAGATCACGGACAAAAACACGGGAATGCGCTACAAACTCGCACGTCACAGAAACAAATACCGCAGGTCGCGGATGCAACAGAATTGCATTTCACGATGCAATATACACGCGGGAACAACTAGCGTGTAACGCGAGCCGATATCACGCACAGATCGCAGACAAAAGGCAGGAACCCGCTATGAACTCGCTTCTCGGACAGACCGGTACCGCAGATCGCACTGTTGATGCGCGATTCCCGTCGGACATCGCTTGATGTCCGACGAGAATTGGGGGGTAGGCGTGTTTTGGAATTTTTATGTTACAGATATTTAGCCAGAAAAACGGGATGGGCGATCTCTTGGGGGCGGGTGCCTTTACGGGATTTTACGGTAGTGTTTTTATTTGTAGTAATGTTTCAAAATGTCCTGTGAATGAGAATATTCTTTGTAAAGATTATGCACCTCGTGCAGAATATGCATCTGAGGGAAAAACAATAGTCTGGTCTTTCTCGTTCCTTTGAGCACAGCAGGTAAGTGATACCAAATTTGTTTGAAACTCACGGGACAAATAATGCAACAGAAGCACTATAATGGCAAAATGTGCCGTAGCGTCCGTAATGCACGACGAAAGACCATTTCCCGATGCTCCAACACCCGGAGCAGTCGGCGCGGGGGCACGTACCATGGTGTTTGCTGCGGGCAGGCGTCGCCGAAGCAGCTGCGTCACCACCTCGACGATGCACTCATGAAGCTTGGGGAAGCGGAGCATCTCTTGCTGAAACGCAAAGAGCCCACCGCATTACTGCGTCGGCCGTCGAGGAGAAAGAAGCAAGCTCCGGCAGATTCACTTCGAACCGTCGGTCCCGAGAAGACGACTTGAAGTCGCTACAATTCGAGACCTTCCTGCCTACACCCCTGACACAAACCTGGAGACAAGTACTGAAATTCGATGCAACTGTCGTGCCCAGTTGCCTACATTACCAGTTCAAGGTCGGTGCCCTTCAAGGTGCTTTGCAAAAGTATTCGGCCCGAATGCTGCGGGATGGCATTACACTCCTGCCACATGCAATGCCCCACACTCTGACACTCGTAGGACGGAAGCCGTACGGCTTCAGTTGGTAACAGCCCAAGATGCTCGAAGTATCGCCAGGAAAGATATAATAGAGGTCAATGGTTTCACCTTTTCAAAACGCTCTCGAGCACCATTCTTAAAGAAGAGAGGAAATTTCTCTGGTGTTTTCGGTGAGTTATGCAGACTAGAAAGTTAATATGCTCTAAAAGAACGGGTCAGATGCTCTGCAAACACTTGCCGAAGGAGACCTGCAGAGGAACGACTTCGCTTCGAGATATTTCCAACTCCCACTACGTTCCTTCCTACTAAGGTCCCAAACACTAGCGTAGGTTATTTCTGCAATGAGGAGAACACGGCAGTCACGTATCCCGGGGGAGGCCCGTGGGGCATGGGGCCCCACCCCCCCCCCCCCGAAATCTTCCATTTCGCTGGGACCTCCTCTTCCCCCTCCCCTCATACAGCATTTTGTCATGGGCGGGCCCCCCCCCGACACAAAATCCTGGCTACGTGCCTGGAACACGGTAGGGCGCAGAGCTATCAATAGTACTAATGATACTATAGATAGCGGAGGCAGAGTCCATTTATTGATATTCAAACTATCGATAGTACTATCGATAGTCGACAATTGTTAAAACTATCGATAGTATTGATAGTGTACTATAGATAGGATACTGTCGATGGTGAACTATAACTATTTGTGACTAAATGCCAATACTGTCGAGACCGGTTTTAACGAAGTCAGTTATAACGAAATAGCTGCTACAGCGAAGCGATCAGCGATTTCCATTCCTTTTTGCACTTCGTTAACCGAAGTCGGTTATAACGAAATAGCGGATGTTACGAAGTCATTTCCGGTTCCCTTTGACTTCGCTTATAACCGGTCTTGACAGTAGTTTTGTTGGATGTCATAGCCAACGCTCGCCTAATAACCCCCTCGCATGCCCGTCACCGTCTGCCTTTTAGTGCCTTACTTTGGATTTCTTAAGCCAGATAGTTTTCTGAAAGTTGACGATCGATAGCTCTGGAATACCTATTGAAAGTCAAACTTCTCCATAGTTCCCACATCCCTAGAAGACGGTCCTCTTTTGTCCGAAACGACCGGTGAATGCCAAGACGGCCTCCAAAGCAGGCAATGCCAGACTCACCTGGACCTCCGTGCCGCAGTGCTGGATGATGCGCTGCATCTCCTCGTGCACCAGCTCCACGCAGCGCAGGCTCGGCTCCTCCAGGCGTCGGATCTGCCTTTTGACCAGCAGCTCAAAGGACACCTCGGGCACAAAGAGGGCCGGCCGGGGACCCTGGAAACAGGCCGCGAAGATCGGGACACGCTCTCGCGACGCCACACAACCGAGTTTTGCGACGGACTCGTGGTTACGTTCGTTCCGACGCATGATTGTCTGTCTCCTTCCCACACTACTGTGGTAACGTAAAACATATTGCACGTCGCATCGGGTCACCTCCATTGCACGTTTGAAGTGCAACAAAAAAACTAAGATTAATGAGCCACTTTTAGAGTCCAAAGGAAGCTCCTGAAAGAACGCCAGCACCACGTTATAGACCTGTGCGCCAATCAGAAATAGACAGTGACGGCGCGCCGGTGTGTTCTCTTCCAGCGGCATCAGCGGTGTCGAGAAACGCATTGAATCGGTGGTGCACCACGCTCAGCGAGCGGCGGCGGTGGCGCAGCGTGGCATCACACAGGTCTACCACGTGACCAGTGGCAACTCCCGCGGGCACCAACAACAAATTCGATTTGCGTTGTAAATATAGCTCTAAAGATTTCTTTGCTGCATTGTAAATTCGTTTTATTACATTCTCTTTCCATCTAAAATGTTTAAAAAAGTTCTTTTTCCTTTGCATTTGTACTTTAAAGGGTAACTGCAAAGAAAAAAGTGATTTTTTTTAAACAGCCTAATTGGGACAAGCATGTCACAAAACAAATCTTCCACGACAAAAAAAAATTTGTTTTAGCAATATTTAAGCCACAGGATGTAATTTAGTCGGAGTCGGAACCCCTCCACATTTGAAACTCCCGCTCTTTCGACCAGCGCAGAGGAGAAGTACGCCCTGCCCCTCACTGTTGGACTTGCTCTTGGACTGACTTGGCTGCAGAGTTGAATGACTTACGCAGCATCTCGACTTCCGGCGTGTCTTGTCGAAGATCAAGATATGCCGCAGATTGGAGGGGGGGGAAGGTGCCGACGATGTACGCTGGAAGCTAGAGCCGTTTTTCTTTCGTTGTTTTTGTTTGGTCGGAGAAGACCTGTCAACAACGCACGTTAAACGTGGCACCAGTATTGTTTTGGTTTGACGGGATGCGAGGAGCTCCGCGGTTTGCAAGCACATGTAGTGAAGACGTCACCGGAGAAGTGCCCCTGTGATGTTCCCAAAAGACGGAAAGAATCATTCGTAATCGTCGTGTGTGCTTTGAAAGCAAAGTGAGTCACAGGGTCCACAAGTGCGCAACCACAAGCCAACAATCACGACAGCACTGAGTTGACTTCGGCGATCTCGTTCTGTTTGGTGCAACACGGCGATGCGACAAAGAACTGAAACATTCGTGGTGTGGTGTGGTGCTTGGAAGTAGAAACTCACACTAACACAGAAGCGCAGATTGGTTGTTGTGGGGTTGAGGTTCAACGGGTTCAGTCCCGTCGTCGTCAGCAGATCTGGTCCAGCCGGTACGGGAGGACGCAGCGAGCGTTTTTAAAGTAAATCTTCCTTCTTTCCATTTCAAAATGTAGAAGATTCCCGACGCATACCATGAGTAAAAAGCTGCAAGCGTTTTCAACAAAATTACGTCGTTTTAATTGAACAGTGGACTCCGAATTTTCCTAAATCTCGTGTTGTTGGACTGCGTTTGCACAGCGACGTGTTTGCACAGCGACGCACACCGCTCGAGCAGATGATTCGGTCCTGCAAACGACCGGATATACAGAATTTTAGGGAAACATAAGTCACCACCGACATTTTCCTGGAAGTCTCGTGCGAGTTTGTTGCGCTCATCATGCGGTGTGAGTAAATTTCGGCAAGATTTCATGCATGAACTGAGACCATTTTTTACGTAGTGAACCTAGTGCGTTTTCTTTATTTTGGGAAGAGGCGTTGGTGCATTTATTACGGTACAATCACTCGAGAGTTCAGAAATTGGGGAGAGCGAGCAAGCTTTCCCAACTTTGTCCCTTTGCTCTCTGGCACTGCCCCTAGTTTCAAGTTGCAGCTTCAGCAGACATATCTACTGGCAGGTACAAACCTGCTTTAAAGCAGGTAAAATACTGGGAAGTCGGGACGGTGCGGACTCCGTGCTTTTCTCAAGGTGACTGGGGAAGTGCTTTTACGAGGTGCGCGGAATATGCAAACGATTTTGTTATGCCCGTCGTTTGCGTCTCTCCAGTAAAACGAATAAGATGATCTACAAAGCCGCAATAACAAGCCAAGATTAACGATAACAGAACACATTCAATTCAAACAACATTACGTAAGATGGTTCGGAAGCCGAAAAAAAATCTGTCGGCTAACGCAGAATTTGGACGTCCGAAGGCTTCTGCGGGCAGCGGTATGTAATAACCTGGCTGTGCCAGGTTTTTTTACGTAACAGCTGTGCCTCAGTCGCGGACATTCGGTGCACTCGGTGCGAATCTCGAAGGCCTCCAGAGCGAAATGACGAGAAGATACTTGGACACGTTTGTTGCTATGCGAACGCCCGATTGCCTCCAGCCAATAGCATTCAGCTTGTCATCTTTCAGGGCGACATGGCTGCTGGAAGACTCGCTGTTGTGATCACTCCTCTGGCACCACTTTACAGAGCAATGGCGCGGCTTTACAGGAGTTGACATCTCCAAAAAACAGCATTTGCACGCGCAAGCAAAAAAAAAAAGCACGCTAAGAAGTTAAAGAGGAAAACGAAAGTTACAAACCACGCTATGAAAACCAAAACCCTGCGTCGCTTCCAATCACTAACATTTGCGACAGCTGCTAAACACATACTACTTCACTTCAGGAAGTCTCACTCAAGCACCTGGGTCAACACGAAACACTGATCACTTCGGCGAAACGACTATTGAGGTAGGTGAGACAGGCGAGAGCAGAGACTTCATCGGCCATGAAAGAATGGCGAAGCTTTCGTTTTTTATGGTATGAATCCAAACAGAAGTGCCCGTCTTGTAAACCATTTGTGAAGAATAATAACTCTAATCACATGGGTTGTTCTTTAAACGTAAAAATATGCCGCTCTAAAGGAAATTACAACATATTACAAAGGTTTACCAACCAAGATCTAAGCTATCAATCAATATTTAGCCAATGAAAAGAGCTGCTATCGGACATCGCTTGTGACGTATGCACCAACTCATGTTTACAAACAAACCGGAGCGCCCGAGCGTAGCGGACGCCACCGGCGCCGCGCATGCGCGATGGGGGTGTGGGCAACAAGCTCGCCGTCGCCCATAAACACACCATTGAAATGCGATGTTGTCGGCGTCAGTGTGAGTCCCCCTGCCCTTTTTGCGTTTGAATTGTTGGTTCTACGTCTTCCCTGGCGATGTCTGACTATCTTGAGCGGCGTCAGCGAAATTGCCGAGGCTCGTTACACCGCAAAACTTCGCGTGAATAATGTGACATGTGGCGATTCATTCCGCGTGGACGCCGCAGAATGTACGCTAAAGCCTGATTCGCATGATGAGATTTCGCTCGGAATTTTCAGTCGCGACGCTGCTCGTGCTGCAAAAGCGTGAACCGTAGCTGAGATGGTCGACATCGATACTGAAAATCGCAAGCAGGATCGGACCAACTGAATTAGGCATAACAAGTTGGTGATGGAGCGGGTAACAATGATCAACATCTCCTTGTATCTACTGTTTATATCGAGCCTGCTTACCAACCTTCAAATTTAAGTCTTTTGAGGCCTGCACTTACTTCTTATCGCAAGTACCGGGCCAACATTTGGTCTACGGACCGGCGTCGTCTAAGAGAGCAGACGACAAGCAGAAACGTTTGAAAGAGCAGACGACAGTTCGAACAATCAGGCGGCCGTTTGAACTTGAAGACGCACCGAACGTAGTCCGCAGGTGGTCCGCACAACTTGACGGTTTTCTGGCGTTCATGTTGGAACAAAACAAATCAATCTGATGACCACAAGTATCCGTGAATTCGACCCAAAGTGCTTCCCGCCCAAGCAATCGTTGTCCGACGGCGTCTGCTTTTCCCTTTTCACGGCACATATCCAGATTCTCGGACGGACCGAGCACGTGAAAACTGACCTTCAAACCTTTCTCGACACTTTTGGGTACGGCCCCAGGCGCGGCGTTTTGACGAGAAGGCAGGTTTTGTCTGGTTCCTTTCAAAACAACGCAGGAATACACGTCTGGCATGGGGACTTCTGCCCACAGCCCCAGACCGGAAGTGCGACCGACGCGCCACCACCGCGCCGTGACGTCACAGAGATGAGTTCGTGTATAGCAGCCAGTCTGTGACGTATAGCAGCCACTCCGTGACGTATAATACCCACTTTGTGGCGCACAATTTAAAACGGATGAAATAACTGCAAATTAAAGTCAGTCTCGCACAATAAATATTGCAATAAAAACTTTTTTTTTTTTTTCGTGGAAAAATTGTTTTGAGACATGCTTGTCCCAATTAGGCTGTTATAAAAACACTTTTTTTCTTTGCAGTTACCTTTTATGTATAATTTGATGATTAATTTTTAATTATTGAAAATAAAACATATGGTTCCAATTAGAAACTTGCTAA
This sequence comes from Ixodes ricinus, assembly GCA_037355805.1. Taxonomy (NCBI): domain Eukaryota; kingdom Metazoa; phylum Arthropoda; class Arachnida; order Ixodida; family Ixodidae; genus Ixodes; species Ixodes ricinus. The sequence continues at coordinate 51,881 of JAZHYW010014493.1, read as the reverse complement.
GCAACATAAAAAAACAACTAAATCAACCCTTTTGAGGAAGATAAAAGACGGGGAGCATTTTACGGCATTTTGAAAAAATGCTCAGTTTGGGCACGTTTCTAGGTTTCGGTTTCTTATTGGAGCACGTTTTTGTGTCCGGAGCAGAGGTCGGCATTTTAGGACGCCCTCACTCACCCTTCACCCTTACAGCCACACTCAGCTAAGCCCCTCACTCACCCTCACAGCTACACTCACCTTCAGCCACCCTCACCCACCCTCATCCTCACAGTCACACTCACCCTCATGGCCCTCATATCCTCACCGCCCTCACTACCCCTCTCACGCACTCATACCCCTCACGCACTCATGGCCCTCACGCACTCATGGCCCTCACGCCACTCAGGCCCGCTTGAGATGGGCCAATTTCGCCCAGAAACTTGACGTCTGCAACACCAGCAACACGGGCCGCCCGCGTTCATACGCAGCAACCAATTGCTGCAATGTGCCATCATCATCATGAAATTTTATTTTTCTTGCACTATTTAGACAAACAATTACGCACTATAAACGTGTTTTTATGCGTTTAAATCTCGATTGAGGATACTAATGCATCTTTCTGAAACAGTTTATTTCCAAAGACAATCAATGTTCAAACCAGAACCAAGTCTTTTGTTGTCATCATCACCGGCACGAGGTATCACGTGAAAATATCGCATCCCTGATTGGATGCAGCCGCTTCAAATGTCTTCGAATTGCTCAGAGTTGCTCGTCCACTTCGAGCCTGACCCGATCTCAGCGATTCTGTGTTGATCTAGGGAAAGCTAGGGAACAAACCCGCCAGCAACATTAAAATTGCTGAAAAAGTTGCTCCGTCTGAAGGGGGCCTCACGCACCCACCGCCCTTATGCCCCTCACGCACTCATGGCCCCTCACACCCTCACTGCCCTCACACCCCTCACGCCACTCACCGCCCTCACGCCCCCTCATGCACTCATGGCCCTCACACCCCCACGGCCCGCATCATCCCTCACGCACTCATGGCCCTCACGCAACTCACCGCCCTCATGCCCCTCACGCACTCATGGCCCTCACACGCCCTCACGCACTCACCGCCCTCACGGCCCCTCACGCACTCACGGTCCTCACAGCCCTCACGGCCCTCACTCACCCTCACACTCATGAATTTTCCTGGTTCAGAAACTCACTCACCCTCACCTCACCTGTGAAGATGAGGGTGAGTGAGGGTAGTGAGGGCCCTCATGAGTGAGGTTTGCCGAGGTATGGTCTGCAGTCCCGCTCCCCGGTGGTTTCGGCGCGAAACCACCCCCTTGGCTCCTTCATAGGATGGGGGGAAGTGGGGGCGCACGTGTGTTGCGCGTTTCAGCCTTTGGAGAGAGATGCTCCAATAGGAGACCTAAAACCTAGAGATGACACAAAATGCTTTCCCGCGTTATATCTTTCTAAAAAGAGTTCATTTAGTCATTTTCGATGATGCTCAGCAAGTTTCTAATTGGAACCATAGGTAAAAAGTTAATTAACAAATTTTACTGAATTAGCCGACTGATTGTTACGATTGGCTCCATATACTATGTCCCCCTGACCACGTAACTGACCTGCACGAACTGCACAAGTGTAACTTTCATGTTTTTTTTTAAACATATCTGTAAAGCTCCGTATACGTACTGCGCATATTTTTTCAGACGTTGCGAAATTTGGGGGTGGCGCTCAGTATGGAATGGATGGATGCTTGGCATTTTACGGTATGTTGTAAACAAAACCTGTCCACAGGAAAGCATCTTTAGGGAAAAAAACTCGACTGTCAAATGGTTAAGAGCTGCTCTAAATATTACGGTGCACGGAATGCATTCACGACTACCGTAAAATTCCGAGCAAGCGCCCCCACCCGTGCAAGAGCCCCCCCCCCCCAACTTCAGTGCTAATTTCACATTTCTGCGCCGTTCCGGGAAAGCGCCCCCTCCCCGCTCCGCACCCGTATCACGCGCCGCGCTGACCGCGCCCAGGCAACACTGGCCTGCGAAGTTCAGTCCAAGAATCCAATCCAATCCAATCCTACTTTGCAGCCCGATCAGCCCGGTCACTACGCGCCATTGTCGCTTTGTTTTGGGGGTGTCAGGTCGGCTATGCATTCTTACACAGTGGCAAAGAAAATCGAGGTCGTCCAATGGCATTGTGAAAACGGGAAAGACGTACACCAGACGGTCTCGACACATCAAGCTCGACCGGATACGGGAATGGGACAAGAATTTTGACAATTTGCTACAGTCAAACTACGGGAAAGCCAAAGTTCGACGAAAGCTAAGTAACGGCGCGCCGGTGTTCAGTGAATACGTGGACGACGCGCTCTTTTAATACCTGGAGCGTGAAAGAAGTGCAGAATGAGTCATTAGCAACCAGCTTCTTTCTGAAGAGGCTGTCAAAATAGCCAACGGCATGCAGTTGGGAAACATCGCGGAATGCTGCGAACTTTTTCTTGCGGCCGACTCTGAGGAGTCTTGGTGGTTTTGAAAGTGATTTACATAGCAGTGACAAATCTTTGGCCTAATAAAGTCTATGTTCTCAGAGATAAATAAAATATTAAATCTGCGTGCACTGCGCTTTTTGTTTGTTTTCTGGCGGAAAAATTTTGTCGTTGCCATCTTGAATTTTGGTGCCGTTCCGGGATAGCGCCCCCCCCACTTTGCGGGTAATTTTGACTTGCTTGCGAGGGGGCGCTTGCTCGGAATTTTACGGTAGTGTGTTTAGCGTCCTAAAGTGGTCCTGAAGTGACAAGAAACGACGGCAAAAAAAGTAGAAGCGTCGCACTGTCGGATGTCGCGATCCTGGCGGTCCGTCGCAGAAGTTCCAGGGAAAAAGCACGAGCAAATGAAAGCGTCGCCGTCGTCACGGCATCCCAATTCCCGGTAGCCGAAGCTTCCGCGGACCATTGAGCCGGAGAGCAACCTGCGGCAGAACGGGCGTTTGCCACATCCGCCACCGCCGCCGCGACACCTGCGTGTCGCGGCCGGTGACGCCACGACATTGTCGGGAGGATTGACAGTCCACTTTTTGGACACGGTAAGCACACTGATCGGATGCATTACAGGAGTCTGCATCGGATGCCACGCTGCGGACGTTCCACGTTTACCGGGCTCAGAAGCACCCCACTCACCGTGGCGTTGCGGATGGCGGTGAGGATGTCGAGGTGCTGAGGCCCCCCAGGGGGTGGATAGAGTCAGGGTGCGGCCAAAGGTCTCGTGGAAAATGTAGCAGATGCGGGCGCCCCCGCACAGTTCCGTGCGTCTCAATGTTGCGCGCCGTGCCCTCGATGGTCGAGCAGTACGGCAGCACTGCAAACTTGGTGATGATCTGGAGCAGCGTCTGCCCCTGCGAGCCGGCGGAAAGAGACCACCATTATAAGAGGCCGACCGGACGAGTAGGGTTTCTAAAGGGGACGCCAAACTCCCCGAGAACGTTTCTTTCGAGTGCCCAGATACGACCGTGGTAAGGTGGTAGCCGGTCGAACCGATGCCGGTCGAACGAGCGGCCGACCAGCTCCTGCTCGTCCACGCGGGAACCCGTCACTGCGCGAGTGGCCAGCGAGCACCGTCCATCATCCGACCGCAATTGGTGAGGTTCGGTGGTGCCGTCGGCCGTCATGCGACGACGGTAAGTGCTAGCGATCATTGATAACTTCTTTAATATGCAGATCGGCCGCACATGAATGTACTTGTGCCCTAATAGAAGACATACCTGTATCACAAAAAACACTTTGCTCCAAAACTGGCCTCTTTTTTTCACGCAACCTTTTGGTTGCGGGACCTGTCTTGAATACCGCAACATGCTGCTATTTGATGCTTCTATTTCTGCAGAACATGCCATAAGAGAAGCCTGATTTCGGAATCACTCCTCACAGTAAATGAATCTCCCTATGTGAACATTGCACAATAAAGTTTTATTGAGAGGAGGTTTCCTATTAAAGGGCCACCGAAAAGAAAAAAATTTTTTTAAACAGCCTGCTTGGGACACGCATGTCTAAAAACAAATTTCAAGCAAAAAAAAACTTTTTTACACCAATGTTAATGGCGCGAGACACAATTTAGTTGGTAGACACCCCCTTTCCACTTGTTTTCCCTCTTGGCATTTCGGGCACATGGAGGACAAAAACTGAGGCAATGAGAAGCTGTGGCCATCTCAATCAGGTGGAAAGAGTGTACAACTATTCCGTGACGTCATGGACTTTGTGCAAATATTTCAGATGCAAATAAAATAAATCTCGCACCATCAATACTGCTCTACAAAAAAATTTTGCGCACAATTTTTTTGCCATGCATGCTCTCTTGTGTGTTTAAAAAAAACATTATTTTTCTTTCCAGTGGCCCTTTAAGCACTTCACAAAAAAAAATCAGCAGCTTTCTTTACCACTCACAACACAGCGTTGTGGACACTGAAGTATGTAGGAGAACACACTGCACACACGAGTCAGAGCCCTGCCCAAGATTAAATCGAGACAATAGCCGTTACGAGTGGTCGGTTGATTTACCTCTACACACACATTTACACGCACCAATCGAGTTTCATGGTGAGGAACGTGTGGTGGAATGCACAGCTAAAGCACGACGGAAGGCGGCACGCGCACTGGAGATCGGGCACTTGAAAGAGACGACCTGTTCCCACCTAGCAGTGACTTATCGCTGTACAAGTTTTCCTGAGTGTGCAGGGACCCCCTAAGCCCCAAACTGGGACCAAAAGACCGACTTGCCTGGTCCTGCACGGCTTCCCCGTAGGAGGTGAGCAGCGACTGGAACTGGGAGATCATCACGTTGACACGCGTCTTCAGCTCGGGCAGGCAGTCCCGGATGTGGTGCATCAGCAGCTGGACAACGGCGACACAACACTTTACCGCAGCGCTTGCCATCTCACTTCCTCTCCCTCAATTCAGCCGGAAGGTTAGACTCAACATTTAGACTGCCGTGAAGTACAAAAGAGAATGCCACGTCATAAATGGCCGTTCATTACTCTCACCAACACCAAGACAAAAAGCTGGAACATATTTTAACCGTCGCTCGGACCTTTGGTAAGTAAACACATCCAAAGAACCTGGCCAACACAAAAAGGCCACACGTGTTATTAAGCCATTACGAGATTTTGGTTTTTATTTGCCACTTCAGAGTGAGGCAAAGATTTCCTTCAATCTTTTTGCAACAAATCTACTACTCAGCCTCCCTATTATTGCAAAATATGGTGTTCCAGCATGCAAAGCTGATTTTGTGATTTAGTTAAGGTTGGTTAGATGAATCTAGTCCCATAGAGTTCATATAACAAATCTAGCAGAAAAGGGTTGCCATTTTCCAAATTCTTTCGGATGACTCAAAATGGCAGGGAATAGGGGGTGAAAATGGTGGTCCCCGATTGCTGGTAACCCTTTAATATACACAAAGCAGCAGCAAAATATCACTGGCAAGGTCAGTACCTCATCTTTTTTAGCTTCATTTCGTAAGAAAAACATGTATCATGCGTGCTATTACAAGAAAAATTGCCCCTTTCCCCCACTACCGTGATAGTGCATCACACAGAATGCAATGCAGTGTCAGGATCACTACGATCACAGCAGCGCCGTTTCTGCTGTAGCGGCAACTCCGAGAACGAGACATAATGGAACGAAGAAGATAGAAGAGTCGCGCCCGGCCGTGGATTTCTAGTGAACAGCCCAAACTAGAAAGCGCGCCGAAGTAGTAATGATGAAGAGAAAGAAAAAAAGAGTGCACACTTGGCAGGGACGAAAGAAAGCCTGGAGCTCGCTTTTCTCGTCTGCTAGAAGTACAGCGTCTCTCAACAATTCATCCCATAATGTAGACAAACGGTGGTGTGTGAAAGGGACTTAAAGCCGTGGTGCTGAATTTCGTGTAGGGCACCCAACGGAGGCCAGCGCAGGCCACAAATCGGACACCAGTTTTGCATTTGGCTGGCACTCGCACTTAATCAGTAAGGACACGAGTTACAGGGGAACGCTGACGCAGTACTTCGCACGATGGTCTTCCGTAGGAAGCCGGAAACAGTTACGCTGCCAGCCATGTAACGCATTCCACGTTAATATAATTTTGTTGCATGTACCTCTAGACAGCCGGAAGTTAGTCAGCCTCAGTGGGCATCTGGTGTCTCAGCTGTAGATGAGACACCTTAATTAACGAGCAATCGAACGCCTTGTGGCAAGACGAACCCGCCTAACGTGTCGTCCGCCTTCTTTTGTTCCATCTTCTGTCGCTCCATTTCTCTCTCATTTTCTCTGGGTTTCAGTAGTTAGTATTTTCTGCGCTCCCATTTTCGCTGCCCTGTCTGGCCCAAATGCGTAAAAGACACCCTCCTTTGCGAGTCTTGCGAGGTCACGATCCCATTTGCTTCTATCTCTAGAATGCTAGCGCCGTGGGAGCAAAAGCTCGGGTTGCAGAACCCAGGTATCCCGGGTTTCATCACCACCCCTGCCCGGTTTGATCCGGATGAGCAACGTGCCGGTGTCTGGCCGTGTATCACTCGTGCTCAATACATGTTAAAAGACCCCAAGCTCGCAGCGTACTGCACAGGCCAAATGTCTCACTTATGGCATAGACAGCAGATGCCCAATGGGCTAACTTCAAGCAGTCCGTGGTGCAAGATATACACAGGTGTGCACACGCAGCACGGCAAATGCTGCGACGTGATCGACTAGATAAAGTACTAGTGGCTCGCGACCGAGTAACCTATGTCAACAGCACCTCCAGGCCACACAGCCTAACTGAGAACAAAGTACAAACAAAAACAACAAAAAAAAGTGTCTCGTTGCCACGGCCCATGTGCACAAGTGCTTTCCGCTTGGCGCATCTGTTCCGACCTTGACAGACGCTGGCTCGAACTGCACCAGAAATCTCTCCGCTTCGAGGCGTTCATAAAACTGTTCTTACTGCCGTTGAAACACAAAGCTAGGGTCAATGACGAAGCTGTATCCAAGCAACACGTGTAGCGCAAGTCCCAGGTTCTACATGACGTGGCACACTCAAAAAACTAGCTAAAAAAAAAAAAGTTCCGAGGACACCTAAGCACTTTTTGCGAGCTGTGAATGCGAAAGCATGAATGTCGTTCTTCCGCGCCTTTAGTTCGTCTGCAGTGTACTGGCGTAGACAGCCACATTTTGCTACTGCCAAGGTTGCGGCCGCCGACGATATAGATGCCTCAGGCGCCGCCACGTTCTCGGCGCCGAGAGGAGCAGAAACGCCCGACACGAGAGCGGCGGCCAAAAGCGTGCTGTCCTCAGTGCTGAGAGAAACAGAAGCGGCCGCAGCCCCTCCCCCCTCTGGCAACGCCCGACACGAGAGTGGTGGCTGAGCACGTGTCACCATTCCTTTCATCGGTGTGGGGGCCGCAGCACCAAGGAGAGGGCTTCTCTGCAGGGTGGCGTTCCTTGAAACTATGACGCGCGGCAGCCAGTGGGAATTTATTCATCAATTCACTGCTACAGACTACAGGCTTGCTCCATGGGACAGTTAATGCTCCCGCATTAAAACAAGTGTCTCCCCCATAGGGACTCTTCACTGGCGGCCATAGCTTTGTGTGCTGCTGCTGAGTGCGCGCTGACGGTGAGCTTCCACAGTTCTTTTGCAACCTGCATTCCACACCATCAAGATTCCCGATCTTAGCAGGCTATTAATGCGAGTTCATTCCGAGCATGCGCTCTAAACATTGCCCTCAAATATGGCGTCCGGTCAATACCCCCATAGAGAAGCATGGGGAACCGGGCGTGTGACAGGCTAGCACTATCCACTGATTGAGGAGTCGTCCAGGGGCACCGCTTGCAACCAAGGCGAGGAGAGGACTTTAGCTGGCAGCTGCGACGCGCACGACATCCACACCTGTATTTATCTTGCACCGCGAAACTGTCTGAACGTACACACGGCACAATAACTTCAATGGTGGCGCGTGCTCTCACCCGGTTCAGGGTCTTGGCAAGGTACTCGGTGCCGTTGCGGTTGGCGAGGGCGGGGTACTTGCGCTGCAGGAAGAGGCCTCGTCCCGCAGGGCCTCCTCGATGGGCTTGCGGTCCTTGATGTCCTGCTGCGAGCGGTTCACCACCCCCACAATGCCCAGCTTTACCGGGATCACCCGGCCGCAGAGCACGTCGATGGCGTCCGTGCCCGCGTCCATCAGGTCGAGCTTGGTGATCACCGCCAGCGTGCGGCGCCCTACGGGAGAGGAGAGCCAAAGCACGCTGTCGAGTCCGCGATACAGAGCACGTGAAGACGTCTACACGGGGCGAGCGAGGAGATGTTCGTACAGACAGTGTGAAGATGTCTACAAAGAGCGAGTGTGCGATAGCCTTGTATGGCTGTTGTCGGTGGTAAGCCCGGAGGGTCCATCACCAAGAGACGGCACGATCCATTATATGGTGACTGCAGCCTCCTCCGTTGTTATCTGTGGATGTGACTGGGCACAGCTACTCACCTAAATAAGCTACGTTTCAGAGAAACGACACTCCGGTCGTGTTGGTGCACAAGATCAATGTCAAGGGCCGGTGCCTGATGGACGACACGAGTGTCTTCTTTCGTCCCGTTTGCCAACACCGTTTACAACAGAGCAGAACGGCACTGCGACGATCTCCCAACGCCGTTCGCACCACTCAAGAAGTCACACTTGACAAAACTCGCAAACAGCGCCCGTGCAGCCTCAAGCACCGGAAGGGTGGTGGCAACGACCTGCTGACACGTAAACAATTGTCGCACGACGCGAACGGGCGAATGGATAATGTCGCGGCATCAGGCCAGTGGGGAAAACAGCGCCAATATACCGAACCGGTACAACAAAGTAAAAAAGTATACGGGCTCGATCACGCTGACGAAGATCGAGCACAAAATGTATCCCAGACAAATCACACTCCATTTGTGGTTTGAGCTAGATTTTAACTCTTTTTATTACCATCTAGTTCTTTACTTATTTATTTTCCTTTTATTTACTTCTATTATATTTATTTTTCAGTTTTATTTTTATTTATTTCGTTTTATATTTATTCTTATTTTCATCCAGAACCTGTCAGTCTTGTTGGCATGTTTGCATTCAAATAAAATAATAGGCCCCTTCAGACCAGCTAGTAGCTAAGTGGCTATAGCATTTAACTGCCACAGCACCGACTTAAACTTGAGCCCCGTCGGGGCTTAAACTTTATATAAATACTTCACGTATAACCTTTGCACCCCTTAACCTCCCCAACGTGTCACTCGTTCATGACGCTCACTATGGCACTCGTTCATGAGAAATTTCTAGTGTTGTGCGAATATTTGAAACATTAAATAGTTACGAATAATACGTTATTCAATATTTGCTTGGAGATAAACTGCGCTATTCATGTTTTTTTATACTCCGTTCACCTTTAACTGAGAGTGCAGCCAACGCGACAAGCACGAGAGCTCAAGGTCGCTGCTTTGAAGCGTACTTCCACAGAATGAGCGCTCATGCTTGAGATGCGTGTCTCAAAGCTAGGAGTGCAAGTTAGCTCGCACTTGTAGCTTTGGCTGAGGTCCCAGCTTAAGAGTGAATGGAGTACAAGCGTTGATCATGGCAGGTTAGCCCCGTTGAGTGCGCTTCTTTTCGAGCGTTGGTGCACCGCAGAGAAGCAACAGCTGCAAAAGCGAGCTCCGCGGGTGTTGCTTCTTTGCAGTGCACTGGTGCTCGGTATTAAGCGCACTCAACGGGGTAACACGCCACAATCGGTACCTGAAAAGTATGAATATCGAAATTGTGCTTAGGAGAAAAACACACTTTCAAAGCAAGATGGTGCACGTGCACACCTGGTGCATTTAGAAAAGGAAGGGAAACTTTGTGAATGTTGACGTATACATTGAAGTAAAATTTTCAAAATTAAACTGTGGCTGTTATGCAAGAGTATATCAGTGATGTGACTGGCCTAAGCCATTTTGGCGCACTTTTCGGAGCAACCAAAACAGTGTTTTGGAGTAACCAAAACAGTGGTTTTGGAGCAGCAAAATAGTGGTCTTTGGAGCAACCAAAACAGTGTTTTGGAGCAGCCAAGACAGTGTTTCAGAGCAGCAAAAGTGGATTTTGGAGCAGATATTCTTAGGAAAAAAAATATTTGTTTTAAGTGTTGTACAAACGAAGGGCACTTTGTGTTGTGCTGTGTTCTGACGTGACGTGTTGTGACGGAACTCGCTGCTTCTGTTTTTACTGCTCAGACATCCCACAAGTGTACAGTGCTGTAGGCATTGCCAAGCAATTTCAAAAAACCGCTTGCGACCGTTTTACCGGTTCCCGACATGCCAGATTTTCATCAAAAGTAAGCAAACGTAAAACAATGGATTGCAAGCGTCTCGGCTGGTGCCTCAGTCACGCAATCATGTTTGCATGCACGTGAGGCCAACTTCAGCAGGCTTGCTGGTGGGCATGCTTCTTCGCGCGAGCGCAGACAACGGCTGTCTGATCGAAACCGAAACCATGCCCCTCAACTCCGTCGCTAACTTATCCCCAAAATTGTACACAAAATGTAACTTTCGAGCATGCGACAAAAACAGTCCAGTGGCGCGTGCTTGCCAGGCCGGCAAACAAGGTACAAGCTAAACACACAAAAAATAAAGAACCTGAGTGCATCGATGCAAGACATTGCGAGCCAGCCTCAAAACGTTCTTGGAGCGCTTTGTGCAACGACTGAACTCGAGACAAACAAGCACGCTGTGCGGGTTCAGCGCGCAGACATTGCCTTCTTTGCTTTAGATCACTTCTCTTCACCAACTTTCTTTCACGGCAGATTTTTCACGTACCGAGGTCCCTCTCGAAAGAAGGCCCACCGAGAGGAATCTAGATAATCAATACTTTGACTGAGCAGTCTTTGAATTAAAGATGGATTTTTGTAGTAACGTATGATTTCAACAATAACAGGAATGTTGATGAACATGCGACGGTACTTAGTTTCATTTTAGAAAGTACCATATCTGCAGTGATCTGGGGACGGCAACATTTGACGTCGTGCAACCACGGTGACTGAAAGGCAGTGACCAAATATAGTTTTCCCATGGCAGCTGCTTCAGCTCACAAAGTAACTCTTGCCGCGCAAAACGTGGTTTCGTTTCACAGCATCATGGCATGGCTGACACCCGGCACGCTAGCGTCGGAGCGTCTGCACACATCTGCGTCTAACGCTGATAATATAAAAAAAAAGAGACGAGACCTACAAGACGAGAGCGCGAAACGCGAGACGCCGGGAAAACCATGCAAGACCGGGTGGACAATTGATGCACGGTACTTTGTGTCAGGCGGCCGCTTGCGCCACATAATACACGCCTGCTCAATTACAGTACTCAGTTTAGTTTCGGTTTTGAAAGGCGACCTAAATTGGTCCTTTGGCGCAGGCTTGGCGAGACTACCCATATTTTCGCGAAATGTAGCAGGATTAGCCTCTTGGTGCAGTTTGGCGCAATTGGCACAGCAATCACATCACTGGTATATGTTAGGCAGAGATGTCTTGACAAGCCGGGGCCAAATGCGACACGCACCATCGGGGTCAACCTCCCGAGCCAGCTTGACCGCCTCGGACGTGGCGAAGTCCGTGTTGGCCGCCGTCACCGCCAGGATCAGGGAGTTGGGGTTGCCGATGTACTTGAGTATCAGCGACCGGATCTGGGTCTCTATGTCCTCCGGCTGGTCTCCCACCGGAACCTGGGGGCAGGGGGATCAAGGGGCTGACGACGAGACTACCGCCAAATCCCGATCCGACGCCCGCCCACGGCGAGGGAAGACCGTAAAACCCGCACGTAACAGCTTTCGTTCGATTTACCTTCCTGCATCGGTGCAGAAAAGTGTATGCACATACAGGAAGTACACTGCTCTACACTCTCTGCACCGGTGCAGGAAGGTAAATCGAACGAAGCTAATATTAAGCTTTTTTTCCCCACAAAATTTGCTCTCGTATTATTGTGAATCCTAATGATTCTAAGCTTTTGCGTGGGTACGTGCGAACGAGGGTTCATGCAGTTTCGGTTTTGGGCGACCGTCATCGTCGGCAGCAGCAAGTTGCGCAAGTGCGCCACCGTCCGATCCCACTGGCGCACAGTATGCATTCGCTGAAGTGTTTTCATCTCTAAGCTTCGTGATGCAATCATAGCGGAAGCGATATTGAAAAGAAGAAAACCCAAACCAAAGTGTCCAACTATTTCAAGGCTGCAGAATAAAAACAAGTTTCTCAACAGGTATGCATATTTTAAAATTTTGAGCTCATTTTGGATAATACGATTTTCGGTTAATATCTTTTATTTTTCCGGTTCCCGTAAAAATTGTACCAACGAGATTCCATTGTAACTCACCTCCACAGATCGCACTAGTGTACCTTTCGCGGCTCTTTTTTGATAAATCTGTTTGAATCGAAATCAAACACCCCGTACGTCCGTGGAACAAAGTGCGAGCGTTTGCTGGACGAGCATCTATCTACTCCTGGTCGGTGGCAGGGTGCTTCCAGAGTATGCCTCTGGAGCAGGGGTTTCCCAGAAATTGAAATTAGAAAAAATGTCTAAATGTTTTTTGTGTTTTTTTTTTTTGGGGGGGGGGGGGGCATTTAGAATAGAGGAGTTGTTCCGAATTAAGGGGTTCCTTCAGAAAAACAAGGGGGTCTGTAGGGAAACCACTGCTCTGGAAGCATCTTGCCACCAACGGTAGTCCCCACAGTCACCAAGCACCCGGCGACAGTTTCGTTGCCACAGCTGGCCTCGCGGCATTATAAGCGCACGAGCACCTCCGTGAATGTTTCGTTTGCAGGTTTCGTGTTCTGCGGCGGGCCCGTGGGTGCACCGTTCACACCGACGTAGGTTCGCATGGCGTGCGAGGCCACGCGACGCAGTCGACGGAACCAACGGATGGCAGAACGCAAAGAATGCGACGGTGCCGAGTCGGGCGAGCTCGCTGGCGCATCAAAAAACAAAGAAGAGAAAGTAAAGAGCAAGCGCGTTGGGCGGGATCGCCGAGAGTATAGAGAGCTCGCTCGTTTAGCGCAACTCGTTTTAACACATTCTGTGCTAAAACGAGCAATAAATACGAGGCACCCGCTATGAACCACGTGACGTGGGAACTGATACTGCAGAATGTGGACGCGGCAAACTCGCACGTGACGTCCAACGGTAATCAGGAGGTAGGGTATGTTTTGGAATCACTTATGTACGGATATTTAGCTAGAAAAATGGTACGGGTGATCTTTTGGGGGAGGGCATTCATGCAAAATATTTTGGTAATCCCACCTTAATGTTTGCTGTTTCCTCAAAACGTAAAACAAAATTGAATGTACTTTTTCTCAATACTTTGCATATGTTGCAAGCTTTTACATAATACTTTTTAATAGAAATACCAATATCTGTTAAATCAAATATATTTCCGAGCCTATTTCTTGCATCAAATAGAAGAGATAGTTTGAGAAAAATGTATTAATTGAATGCAGAATAAATATTTTCAAAGGCCCTTTTTCTCCTGCGGTCTACCAAAGACTGAAATAGCTTGTCCATTAACACAGTAAAAACGATACTGCCAGAGCTCTGTTTTGACAAAGTGCAAGTGTATGTTTTAATACTTTCCCCTTTAAAATCATTGCATTTTATCTAAGATAATCTCGAGTTTTCTTGTAACGTATGGTTTATCTTTCACGTGTATGTTCCGCTTGCTACAGGAATGCCTCTCGAGGCAATTAGCTACCTATAAATAACCATTGTGGTTGTTTTGGGGCATTTTAGAAAAACATAATTATTTTCCTTATTATTAATATGTGCCATGATTTTGTGTAGACCCGTTTCAATCTGTTTCGCCTGTATGACTTTTGAGGTAATCCGTCAGGGATGTTGACAGAAACACATGACACGGCCTATGTCGGTCGGCTTCATACTGCGAGACAGGCAGGTATCCTCACCAGGCACGTAGTCCAGGGGGCGGCCCATGGGGCCCGAGCCGCCCCCCCCCCCAAATTTTCCCATCTTGCTGGGGCCTCCTCTCCCCCTCCCCATCATACAGGATTTTGTCGGGCGGGCCCCCTCCCCCGAAGCAAAATTCTGGCTACGTGCCTGATCCCCACTCACTCGTCATGCATTGCGAACATATGCTGTCTAATAAGTGCTTCCATCTATTGTTACGTGTTCACACCTATTGTCAAGATTGTTATAATAAAAGATACCTATCCGACATGACTTCACAACACAAAGTATCAATGCAAGTTCAAATCTTTTGCAGCAACACAAGCACACGACAGCTTCTAGCAAAACTCATCCAAACCGCTCCACTGGCACAGGGGTAGAGCTGCTGGCCCAGGCAGCGAGAGATTCGAGGTCCAATTTCTGGCTTTTTACGCAAAATTTGCTTCGGGGCTGGGTTCCAAGTCTACAGTGTCACGAAATCTTGTAACAAAAATGTGTTGTAACGAAAAAGAGTTTCTCCCTGCCTCATGGGAATGAAGCCACTGACCTCTCTTGCCCAGTGATCCAGTACCCAATCCTTGAAGCTAGCGAGTGGCCTGGATTGGCACATTTGTGGTTGCTATATTTCTGACTCGTGATTGCCACAAAACTCTGTTTCCCCAATGGTGGGAGGAGTTCAAAAGCACGCGCTGTAATTTCCTGTTTCCCGACATAATCCATAGGACTAAGATGAGTTCAAATTTATTTCCGACATCTTCGATTATCACGTCTAAGCACAGTTCAATTTCATCGGTCTCTTTCTTCGCCTTTATCCCGGTTGTTTTTGACAATTTTGTACGTGGAGACAGCCTGCAGGGGCAGAGAGAGACTTGGCTGCATTATCTTGTTTTTCTGATGACTTTTCGAAATGTTCTAGACTTGGAAAACAGCCCTAAAGCACCTTTGGCATTAAAAGTAGACAGCTGGGGCCGCAAACACACCTGTCCTACGTAACACAAACCTCTTCTCCCAAATCTAGAAACAAAAAACCCACCTTTGTAAGTCCGGGCAGGTCGACCAATCCCAGGTTCACGACGCGGTTGGAGTAGATCTTGAGACTGATCGGCTCCGGGCAGATGCCCTGTGAAAGAGTGTCGATTAGCACGGCGACGAAAGTGCAACATGTGCCCAATGAATTTAACCTGCATGTCTCCATCAAAAGTTCCAAATAAAACCCAAAATTTTCCTTTGGCTAGGTGCAGAGCCTTTTTTAGATGAAGAGTGAAAAAGTGTTTTTATGAGCCACTGGGGCACTTTATTGGACAAAGCCAAGAATGAAATCTAGTGAGAACGATTTTCTTCATCCCCTTTTATTGAGGTTAAATTAAATATTCCAAATACCCACGTTTTGTCACATTTGACTGAAAAAGGCTTAGGTAACTCAATGTTGGTCTGTAGGAAAATTATGTCTTTTATTTAAGCAAATCTGTTCTTTGATACTTTAAGAAAGAAAAAAATTAGTCTACCAGTCAGCCACACCTTTGTGAGCTAAATTAGTGTGATAGCATGTGAAACGGGTTTTTGAGATTTATTTGTTAAGGAGGTTTAAGTTTACTTGGCCCCGGTCGCAGTGTGCCATCGACAGTGCAACCAGGGACTCTGAGGAATGTCCGCCTCACCTTGTTCGTCCCTCCCATGCGGTCTGTCTCGGCCTCAATCTCGGCCCGGATGGCGTCAAAGTCGGTGTAAATTTTGTTTTTGGTGTGGAGGAACTTGGCCCACTCTTCCAGCTGCATGGTTCCTGCGTGGAAGCAAAACAGCCCTCTATTTATGCCAGCTCCAAATGAGGTTCTGAAAGCAGGGGCATGGAATTCATTAGAAACCCTAGAAATCTTTAACACCAACCAAAATTTCTCCACACCAATAAGCTTTTGTCAGGTAGCAGACACCCAAGTAGCACAGTTCCTTGGGACAAAATTTGGGTTTTATTTGGGAATTTAAGGCTTTAGAAAGCCTGAAAAATCCAAGCTTGAGTCAAACTTTTCCTCTTTGGCCAGAGTCTCAGTAGCTTGGTCCCGATTTGCCAAAAGCGCCAAGTTGGGCTTCACTACTGGAAGTATGGCTGTCATCTGGCATCCTTGGTCTAAAATCAGTCAAACAAGTGCCAGAGTTGGGCTTCACTTGATTGTTCGGTTTTCATGTGGCAACTTGGGGCCTAAATTGCCAAACAAGTGCCAGATTTAGGCTTCAGGGCTGGTTCTTCGGTTCCTATGTGGCATCTTTGGCTTAAGCCTGGCACCTTGGCAAATATGTGGCGAGCCAGAGAAAAGCCATTGAAAGTACTCTGACACTAACTAATGCCTTGGAGCAAAACCGTATTCGGCTCAAGTTAGGCCACTAGTATTGCCAAGCTTGTGCCAAGTTACTGGCGTGCTACTTGGGCACTGCAACCAGAATCCCAGAGCCGCCAAAGATTTTGTCCCTTTCGGTGGCTTCGTAACAATCATTCCATTAAATCAATAAGGTTCACTAATTTTCTTCTGTTTTAAGGCTCTGTAAGATGATGAAACTGCCCCGTGAGGCGCATTTATATCACCTGCCCAATGAGGATTTATAGATTGGCACTCTACCGTGAGCTCTGTTCGTTCAAATTGATTTGGTTACATACAACCGTCTGCATCTTTCTTTCCATGAGTAAATATCCCAACAAATTCTATGTTTACAACACACTTATTTATTTATTTTGAAAATACAGCTAGCCATGAGACCAATGCAGGTCAATAAGTATGTGAAAAGAAAGGGCAGTCGGGTAGTAAAACCAATACCGAGAAAAGCACACACGTTCGCACTAATCACCGCATCCATCGGTAGACAGTTTCATTCGTCAACATATTTAACAAAAAAAAGTTCTGAAAAGAGTCCTTGTTAAAGCGATAAGGCATGATGAATTTGTTGTTTTCATTGCAGATGCATTGTCACAGCTATGTAACATGTTTCTGAATATCAATCACACAAATGATTTTGTGAACAATAGGTGAGCGGTATTTGGCAACTTCCGGTTCCTTAGGAAATTTTGTTTCACTGTTGATAAGTGACGACAATGAACCGCAAGTCTGTGCAAGCATAATTCAGAAACCTCCAGACTGCGGTTTCTGAGAACCATGATTGGAACCATGGCTTGGAGATCATTGTCGTCGTTTCTCAACAACTAAAATAAATTTCCTAAGGAACCGGAAGTTGCCAAACGCCACTCACCTATTATGTAGCACATCAGGTGTAGCAGGTTCTATGCCCTTTTAAAAGTATAGGAACTACTGATGATGTGTAGGCAATGTAAAGAGCTGCTGGTCACTAAAGGGGGACAACAAAACCTTCCTCTCTTCAATCCCATTTTATCAGAAAAAAGTGTGTCAAGGAACAGCTGCTAGAATATTTTCCGGAATGTCATACACTGTACATCAGACTAACTATTACTAGTCTTCGACCACGCCCGCTCTGAAAAATCTGCGGAATCTATTTTTTATCAAAGAACTCAATTGCTTATTTCAGCTATACCTTTTTATGGAGCATTCAATCCACCTCAAAAGTTTGCGATATGTCCACATTCCTTCATCCTTGCACACTTTTTGCCGCTTTTTAGGCGATCATGAACCAACTGGCCCAAATAGCCGTTTTAATGAGGTTTGGGATACTTAGCATAATTCTACTACAGTCTAAGCTCATTACAACAGACCTGGTTACAACGGACATTAGGATATAACATACCGATTTGTGAAGTTCGTTGGTATTCCTCTACATACCATTGACTCAGCTTCATACCTGCATACAACATACTCCTTTTACAACAGACCAAAATCTTAGTCAAAATCAAGGTCTGTTATAACTAGGGTTCGGAGTTTTTCGGTTTAAACCGATAAACACCGATAAAAGTAAGCCGAATCCATTTTCGGAAATTCGGTTTTAACCGAAAAAGGTCAGTTCTTAGGTTTGGCATTTTTTGTTTAAACCAATAAAACCGAGAAAAGCACGTCTGACCCATTTTTTTAAATTTAGTCTTAACCGAGAAGGTCACTTTGACCTTCCAGTCGCACCGTAAGCAAAGCAAATTGTTGAGTGTAGTGTTTATGCAGCCGGAAGTCTCAGCTGTAGATGAGCAATTTAGCCAGTGCGGTACAACCGCGAACCTGGGGTCTTTTACGTGCACCACGCAGTAGTGACATACACGCACCGCGACGCCGGTATCGATGCTCATCCAGATCGGAACGGGAAGGGGCGGAATTGAACCAAGGATCCTGGGTTCTGCAGCGCGAGCTTTCGCTCCACGTGGCGAAAACGTGGAACGCAGCAGTGTCTCATCAAACGCTTCCCAATGTGTGCGATACACGGATGCCATCACGACGTTATGGTTTAATGTGCGCATTATCGACCGGAAAGTGAAGTCTGAAATGCCCCGTGACGCCGCCATGTACAAGCGCTGCTTTAAAACCCGTTGCAGGAAGACTGCCTTGATGCAAGCTCTGCATGCTGTGCTGTGCCTCAAACGCCGCACCACGTCTCTTTCAACGGTCAAAATTGGTTGATTGGCCGATTTTGGCTCAGGCAGCGCTTCATCTCCTTAGTCTGACAGTGTCCAGTGTCAGCGTTGAGAGGGCATTCTCGAAGCTCAGGGTCATATTAACAGGAAAGAAAGAGTGTGAATCGAACGAGGAGAACCTGAGAAAGTGCGTGTGTGTGTACCATAATAAGATCACTGTAAGAAGGTGAAGTTCCATGTTTTTGGGCATAGGCTCCATACCTGACTTGTGTATACTTCTGTGTTTGTTTTTTCTTGTTTCTTTTACAGTTGCACACATTTGCCAAATAAAGTGTCCATTTCCTTTTCAATGTATCTGTGCCGTTATCCTTTGAGTGATCACAAATATCAGAGCTACAAGGATCAGCTGATCCGGTGTCCGTTGATGTTTATTTTATATTCACCGAAAAAAGCCCATAAACATTTGTGGGCATAAATATACGCCGAAAAAAAACCGAAAATTGAATTTTAAAATAAACACCGAAAAAAGTACGCCGAATTTCGAAAAAATAGAAACCGAAAACGCGAAACCCTAGCTATAACGAGCTTAGACTGTACACCACTGTTTCCCAAACTACGGGTCACGACCCCAAGGGGGTCGCAAAGCCGCTTGGGAACTTAAAAAATGTCAACTTAGTTTCTCTGCGGTGGCGTCGATGAAGAGAGTAGAGGTCACGGCTCCGCATCGAGCCAAAACCGAGGGATGCGGTGTCCAAACTCCAACGTCGTTTTGAGAAACTGTTCTAACAAACAAACTCACTTCAGATCATTAGGAACAGTCAATCCTGCTGGGAGCGGTTTTTTTTCTTCTTTTGCGATGGCTTCTAGCCTGTCTTATTCACTCTGCCATTGAAGCCACCAAATAAAACTTCAGCGTCATGTTTGTGTATTACTTACTGTTCATGCACTGAAATCAAAAAGCCTGTGGCATTGCAAAAGAGGGGTTTGGGTGGGGGGGGGGCGAAGAGGTCTCCTGACACAATTTTATATTTTTGTTGCAGGGAGCACAGTTGGGGGAGCACTGTAGCTACAACCCACTATGGTGAAATCCCGTAAGGATGCCCCCCTGAGAGATCGCCCACCCTCGTTTTTCTGGCTGAATATCTGTAACATAAAAATTCCAACACATCACTCCACCCCCCGATTCCCGTTGAACAACAAGCGATGTCCGACGGAAATCGCGCATCAACGGCGCTATCTGCAGTACCGGTACGTCTGACAAGCGAGCTCATAGCGGGTTCCCGCGTTTAGTCTGCGATCTGCGCGCGATGATATTGGCTTTCATAACACGCGAGTTGTTGTCCGTGTGTATATTGCATCGTGAAGTGCGCATTTTGCAAGCATCCGCGATCTGCGGTATGTATTTTTCCATGAAACGCGAGTTTGTAGAGTATCTGACGCGCTTTGTCTGCAATCTGCACGCATCGATATCAATTTCCGTGACAGGCAATATTGTACCGGGTTCCCGCATGTTTATTGCACCATGAATTTGCTGTGTCCGCTATCTGTGGTATCCGTTCCCGTGAGATGCGAGTTCTCGACAAGTTTCTGCGAGTACTTCGCACCAAATTGAAACGTGAATCTGCTGCGTCAGCCACTTGTGGTATCCTTTCCCTTGACACAGGAGTTTGCAGCAAATTCCCGCTTATTTATCGCATCGTGAAACACGAATTTGCAGTGTCCGTGAAGTGCGATATCAGTTCCATCGTCACGTGGTTTGCAGCGGGTATCCCGGGCGCTTATCATTAATTTTTGACAAAGTTTTGCTGTGGCATCCTCAAAGATAGCCCACCCCATGTTTTTCACCATTTATCTCTTCATTCTGGGTGGGGGTCCTTATGGGATTTTACGGTAGCTAAAAAAGTGAGTCCAAGCACTTTCTCGAGCAACAGCGAAGCTGGAATTCACATCACAGTGCCGTTGCTTCCTGCATGTTGCAAAACATTCACAGCTTAGGGTTGAATGGAGGATAGAATGTGCCCGCAATTATGCTACACACAGCGAGAACATCTGGAATTTTTTTTTTTTTTTTGTGGAATCTGCCAAGACTTTAATTGTTACCCAGCTTTTTCAAGGGACTGCATAAATCATATTTTCTCTTTTCTTTTTTTGCCAACATTACCAGACGACATTATGGAGCATATTACAACAGGAAAACATCTGGAAGTGTTTACCCATTCATTTTTCCAAAATAAAATACAGAGTGACCCACCATGTTCTCTGACTGTTACATTTAAGCTATAATTAGTTTGTAGGAAAAAACTGTGTTTCCCTTGTCATTTGTTTTACTCGGGTGATCTCGTCTATCCTTTTTCTTCACTAAAATCTTAATGCACCTTTGTGATAAATTACATCCCAATCTGTTAGAACACCACTTTATGTGGTCTCTTCAAGGGGCAAGACTGCCATTGGGGCTGAAGTTGCATGTTTTTCAATATCAGCAAAACATATTCCTATATTTGTATTTCTAAGTACTTTTTCATTCATTTTTCAAATGTATTTTTGATATGCATTGCAATACTTTTATCATAGATATATTCAAGTATCAGTATTTTAGCTGTCAGTGTCATCATAACTTGGGTTCCGTTTTCAAATAAACACTCACACCTAGTAATTATCTATTCAAATTTATTAGAAAAACTCTTAAACTTGAAAGTCCCAATGTAAAAGAAAAAAAAAGGGTGCTTTTCTACAAATAAGTGATCAAAGAACAGGGTCTGTGCCCCCGAGGGAATATTTCTCCAGTTTCCTTTCAAATACCAGACTATTGACAAAAGGGGTGTACCATTTCTCTCCCCAGTTTGTTCAGGATAAGGGACTATTGCACTTCTGGGTCACAAACAAAAGTCACTCTTCCGGTTTCTAGTATGGACCATCTATTTGTGCTTCTTAGAGGAGGGAGAGGTTTCATTTTTATAATGGTGCCAGCTATGAACATATAGATTTAAAAGGAAGCAGCTGAAGCTTTTATATTACTTCCTAGTTACTCCTTTATCCACTCCACCCTGCACAGTGTGCAGGGTGAAGTGATAGAAAGGGATGGGGAAAAAAATTAGCTTCCCTGCAAATATGTCAGCAGTTTAGTGATTTTAAGCTATCAACATTAATTGAAGCAACACTTGTTTGAAAGTTTTGTTGTGGGACAGTTGGTAATGCCAACTGCAAGGGTGCTAATGCCAAATACGGCTGAAGAAATACTGTTTGATAGAAGCAAGTTCTTATAAATTACGGGTATGTTTGTGTCTGGACATTGTTTTTGTTTTGAATTTTGGTAAGTTGGGAATACAGTAAAATTACACTCTGAAGTTTAGAGAACTGGGGAATACAACAAAACTAAACCTATGAAAACATAAAGGAACACAAAGGACCGGCCTTACACCATCAAGCACCCTGGGCAAACAAACTTTGGCCATGCCCCCCCCCCCCCACTTTTTTATGTGCCCCTATCTACTAGGTGCGACATCAGGTTATTAGTAAACATGTGAGTAGTGACCGAACACGAGCGTTTAGTCAGATGAGGACTGCATCTCCAAAAACTACCGGCGATTGAGCATAGCGTCGGGTCGGTCGCCGTGTTCAAATAAATCAAAAAGCAAAAAAAAATTCAAAAGAGGGCTACAGCAGTGCTTCCCTTTTGATGGCACCCTGGGAGACTGTCCAGGTCTCTCCCACCCCTAGGGCCGGCTCTGGGAAGATGTCACAGTATTTACATTTCAAATATATTTTAGGGCGTTTTTGCCCAACCTTGGTATGTATCGGCACCGCAAAACATGTAGACTCAGTACCACACTTTCCGGACTATAGTTTGCACCCAGTGGATAGACTGCAGGGGCATTGGAAATATCATATAAAGAACAGCTTTTCCCTTACATAGTAGACATGCGCTGCATAGTCAGCACACTTGTGCCTAGTGTGCGCATAAATAATTATCATTCATACACAACATAGCTTGACAAATGCCCGTTTTATTAGCTCATAAATAAGTAGCACAATACATAAATCGTCGTTAACATACTCTGTCATTCACAAAACCACCACGTCTCATCATAGTCTACAACTGCAGACAGTCGAAACTGCGGAAAATTTCTATTTTTAAGCATGTACAGTCCATGGACAATCGTCTGGAAAATATGGCATTTTCGTCATGCTCCCACCCAGTCGCTCACAACTCCATCCATATGCCTGCCTCAGAAGTGCTTGGGATTACTCCAAGAAATTATCAGAGTATGGCTCCAGGAAGGGACCTGGCAGCACGTTTTGTACACAGGATGAGAGGCAACTCTGGCCTCCAAAGCCCTCTCAGTGGTCAGGAGGTATATGGAAAGGAGGTGATGAGTGCCAGGACTGTCTCCAGGCAATGCAGTACTATGCATGGAATCCGAGGTTCAGTCAGGATTAGAAATACGACAAAGAAGCTGTGAGGCAGATTGGTAGCTGGGAGCACATGGAAAAACACCAAATAGGGCCAGTACAGGGGGACATGGGATGGTCGTCTTTTAAAGCAAGCAGGGAGTGTACCAGTGTAGTACGCTAAAATTCCACCAAGGTTGACCGAAATGGATGATACACGGTGGGCAACTGGAAGGTATTCCAAGTTATTTACACATGAAAAGTTCGAACACAAAATGGACAAGCCGAACCCGAAAGCTTACGATGCAAATACCTACACAGTGGTGATGGTGGCTGAACAGACTACAGTGAAAAAGGGGGTGAAAGAGGTAGCAGAGAGAAAATGTGGGAGGGGGAGAATGCGTGGAGAAATCAGCTTAAAACAGTGTACACGGGTCCCAGAAACCAGGACACAGGGAAAGGAAAATCTTTTTGACAATTCACTGAGAAGTACTTTGCTGTTCAAGGCAAAAGCAGGGAGTTTTGAGGACCAGGACGTATAAGGCCACATTTCAGGAGACAGACACATTATGTGCCGCCTGCCATAAATGATAACGAGACACTGTAGAGCGCTTGCTTCTGAAGTGCACGGGGCCCGTCCCTGCTCCTCCTCAGAAGGGGGTAACGGATTTGGCTGGGGCCCTGGGTTTCACCGTGCGACTTGGCGGAAGTGACCGGCAGAGGAAGGGATTACAGTGACAAAGAGTGCTGATTAGAAAATTGGTGGAAATTATCCAGGGAACATTAAATGATGCGACAACCAACTAGCACAGCAGGGAACAGGCCGGACGGAGGAAAAGTGGACTCCCTCGCGCGGCTCCAGCCCAAAGTCTCCAACCCTGTCTCCCAGTGGGTCCGGCACTGGGGCAATGCCAAAAAGGTTTGACCAGAGGGAGCCGTCGCTCCCTCGCCGGGGGAATGGGGGGGGGGGGGGGGGGGGGGGGTAGGGACGAGGCAGGGGATGACGTTTTGGTTTTTTTGCCCGACCCCGGAGGTCAATCCTGGCGTATCCCACACTGCTCGGTGATAGTTAAGGCGCATTCACACAGCGGCAAGATGCGCGTCGGGGGGCGATTTTTTTTGCTTATTTTGGTGTTGAAAAAGTCGCGCACCGTGGAGGGACGGCATGAGGGAGACGACGCCTCGGGCCCAATTTTTCCCTCGACGCGCGCGCGCTTGAACCAATCAGGGAGCGTCCGGACGTGACGTGTCGCCCTTTTCGGTTAGGACATGTTTTCAGCTGTTTTTATTTTCAGGCCCGCAACGAAGGCCGGAAAGCCAGAGGGTTCGAGTGGAGACATGCAGCCGCCAAACGTGGCTGGAAGCATTTCTGCGCGGAAAGCAGCAAGCGTGATTCGGAACATCTGGGATCAGTGAGCAGTGCTTTATGCGCCTGTACGACGCCAGGGAAACTACTCTTCATCGTCCGGGCGTGAAAGCTGCCACCGAAGTTCGCCAGGTGTCGATCCGGCCTCCGACTGTGCGGGAGCGATCACTCCAATGTACGTTGTGTAGTCTTTGAGTGCACCCACCGCTACGGATGCCACGAAGTTCTCCATCGAAAACACTCTCGCACAAGCCGCGCGCAGTGTTAAAAGGTAATGCGGACGCTGGCGACTCATAGGACGCTGGCGCAGCGTAGCACCGTGCTGAGCCGGCAACAAAAACGCGGCAAAAGAGGACCTGCAGAGCGTCTGCCCGTTCGAGTCCGCGCCTTTTGCCAATGCTGCATATAACCGGGCGCCTCCCACCGCGATATGCAATCGCAGGCAAGGCAAGCAACAACTTGTCGTGCGAAGCAGACGAATCAAAAATTCCGAGTCCTCTCGACAAGCGCTTAGATTACCCGAGAAGAACGCCGCCGTCCGGCGTAGCCTGTGTGACTGCTTCAGATGCATTTCTCGCCTCAAGGCCGGCGACGTTCGACCGCAACAGCGTTTTTTGCTCAGTGTGAATGCGCCTTTAGGGGAGAAAATTGGTCTTAAAGGGCATGGAGTGAATCTTGTTTTGTCTTTTAGACTTAGGCTAGGTGGCGTAGCTACCGGCCGTTGCCAGCAAAGGGTATGGCCATTACACATCCATCCATCCAGTATGCAGCTTGGTTTGAGTTTCACGTTGAAGTTTTATAGTATGCAACGTGGGGCGATTGCATGCAACCCTGCAAAATAGATGCATGTAGGCACGAAGCTGCACCAACCTTCATCAGCAGAGCGGTGCTGAACGTCGTCCTTGGAGACATAGACCAGCTGAAGCACGAGCGGGCGCCTGGTCACGATGCCCGAACCCCGAGGCAGGAAGTCCCGCCCCACGAGGCTTTCCAGTACCGAACTTTTGCCCGAACTCTGCGTCGATCAAAAGAGTCCACGCGAGAACATCAGCGTCTCTATGTCGCCAACAATAATTGGAAACTGTTCGCCATCCTGACATTGATGTGACCCCTAAAACAAATTCGAAAGAGAAAAAAATCGATCGTTTATTTTACGGCTGAGGTAGCAGTTAGCGTGTAGCGAACATCAATGAATGGCGCGATCGGTACAGCGGGGGAGAAATGATCAACAGGCTGGAAAAGTATCCAGTCGACAAGAAATGCGTGTCTCATTTCGTGTAACGGAAGTGATTTGACAAACAACCCCGAGACTTGCGAGTGCGAGAAGTTGGTCGGGTGATTCGAGATACATTGGTGAGCCTGCTTCTCCGGCGCGATGCACCAAAAACCCCAGTGTGAGCGCAAGAAAACATGCAAACTTGGCGCTATGCAAACATCGTAGCAACGAATCTGACGCGCCACACGTGAGATTATGTATACACGAGTCGAGACCGAAAGGTTGCGATATCTCGGCGGCGATTGCACACCGCCCTTATTATCGTTTTCTAACTGTTTTGCGGAGCGCAGAAGCTGAGGCTATCGTCCGGCTGGGCTAAAGGAGTGACGAAAGGCGAACAACAAAAGCGCTGGACAAGGAAGGAAAAGAGCCGAGATATTCAAACCTGGGCCCCGACGACCACGATTTGAGGCAGTTGGAGGGCATCGGCTCCGATGGTGTTGAAGACGTCCTGCAGCTTGTTGATGACGGGTATTAACGCTTCCATAGCGACTAGTCGACGCGCCGTGCGCTTGGTGAAGTTGAAGAGGGTTAAATGAATTAACAAAAGACACGCAAAAGCCCCCCAGTTAACCCCATCACCATGACCATGACTGCTTTGCCCTCGCACAGAAGAAAACGGAGGCAGGGGAAGCCGTGAGCCATCGGCAACAACTGCCGGAAGCAAAAACAACAAAAATTATTTTCGAAGCTGGCTTCGCTTGGCTAGCTTTGGGCACAGACCAATCCAGAAACTGTGTACCTCAAACAACGAAACCGAAACTGCCGACTACACTCAAGAAAATGTAACCTTTTTTTTTTCAGCCTGCATAAATACACTGCGCATCGCATAAAGCTGAAATTGTGAGAATGGAACGGTGGCAGTGGTGATAAAATGTGAAACTTTGTGGAGATGTCGTTGTATGGATCAAAGGTACAAAAGAAAAACCCAATTTCTTTGTGAGAAAAAAAAAATGGTGGCCTGTCTCAACAGGCGACGAGTTTCCCAGCTGTAGATGAGAAATTTAGCCAGTGCCGTACAACCACTAGCCTGGAGTCTTTAACTTGCATCACGCAGTAGTGATACGCGACCGCACGCCGCCGGTACGATGCTTATCCAGATCAAAACTGGCAGGGGCGGGTATGGCACTAGGGGCGGGGATTGAACCCAGGATGCTGGGTTCTGCAGCGCGACCTTCCGCTCCACGTGCTCCGAGCTGGTGTGCACTCAGGGACGGCGCCAGGGGGAGGCTAGGGGTGGCGGGCGCCTCCCCTAAAATTTTGTCTGCCACCCCCAAGATGAAGCAGCTTTGTACGCAAATAATTGCCTACAACGTCGGCTTCAAAACCCAGTGTAACGAGTGTCCAGCCTTTAGAGCCGTTCATGCCTTTTATTTATTTTTTTCCTACTAACTTCCATCCACGGGAAGTCGTACCGCGGGCGAGTAAGCAATCAAGCGCTTTAGAAAAAGCAGCTCCTCTTTGTGACGCCTGCTGGCTATTCTCTCCGTATTCCGCTCTGTGGTGCTTATCTTCAGCGGAGACCGGAGACGTGAACGACGGCGAGCTTAGTTAGTCAAGGTCATGGAGCATCCCGAAAAGGGAAGCAAAACCTTGTTGTGAGTCTGAGCACAGGTGGCAAAGGTCCCTGCTGTGATACCCCCTCCCCCCCTCCCCCCCCCCCCCCCGTCTTCCTCCTTGTCTCTCCTCACTTCCCTTTTCAATGAGCACACCGCATAAGCTATCTTCGATAAGCCCGTGGGTGACAGCACCTCAGAGCACCCCCCCCCCCCCAATTTGGTTCGCCTCCCTGCTGGCCCCCCACAACGAAAATCCTGGCGCCGTCCCTGTGTGCACTAGAGTGTGCACTAGCCCACTCGGCCACCGGTCCCCTCCTTTCTTTGTGAACCGACGTTCACCTAAGCCTAATATTCATCCAAACTAAATTACAAATAGCGCTAAGACAAGGACTGACAAAGAAGTGGACAGGGCAGGCGCTAATTCGCAAATGACGGTTTTCTATATAACGACAAATTGTTGCTGTTTTGTTCGTTGCAACCGCTTGTTAACACAGCGCGAGTGAAGCCACCGGATGGCAACCTTGCTGGGATACGATTTGCAGTTTTGCCAGCCTTTTGCTGCGGTTTTCCAGCGCGCTGTAGACAGGTTTTCTACTCGTTCGTCATCATTCACCGAAGAAGTTTTTTAAGACTTAGTGCACTGTTGAGACTTGCCGCTGTGAACACGTAGAAAATTTTACGCGCAGTACCGCAGGAAAAGGCACAACTCGTTGAAAGCCAGTTTCGCCGGTCTGGTGGCGTGTTCAAAGCCTAGCACGCCGAAGTGCCGTGTCTCTGTGCCTTCGCAGACTTGGAAACCGACCAGAATCGACGCCGTGTGGATGTGTTTTGCGAGTGCAATGTGCGTGAAGCCGTATGTGCCTCTGGATCAGAGTCTTACTTTACTCTGACGACTGTATACTTGCGGCACTCGTGGTCCAGAGACGAGCTTATTCCAGCGTCCAGTAGCGAGCCGGAAGAGGTGTAGTGTCACGCGACCACACTAGATGGCACCACCCTCCGGCATTGGACGGGATGTACGGGGCCGGAAGGCAACACTGGGGGGCTTTTTCAGAGATGGCGGTTCGTAAGGCGGCACGCAGAAATTGGCGTTACAAATAAACTAAGTTCTTGTTCGTTTCAACACCTCTCATCTTTAATCAGTTGTCTACACGGGACAACATTACAACTGGCGACGAGGATTTCAAGTCGAGACAACCCCGCAAGTCCAACCAGCCGAGCAGACGACGCTGTCAACGCCGGGGAGAAGAGAAAAGAGAACCACGTGAGGTGAGAACAATGGAGAACCTTCCAGCACTCCCGCCCTTCGACCCGCACTCAGAAGTAACGTCGGTGGCACAGCGGTGGACTAAGTGGCACAGCCGCTTTGAGAATTTCTTGCTGGCTGCGAACATAACAGACCCTGACCGCAAGCGAGCTTTGCTACTTCACTACGCTGGCGAAGCGGTCTACGACGTGTTTCTCACGTTGCCCAACATCGGCTCCGACTACGACGCAGCTGTCGCTGGTCTGAAAGCACACTTTGCGCCTAAGAAGAACGTTAC
The DNA here is from genome assembly GCA_037355805.1 of Ixodes ricinus. Classification (NCBI taxonomy): domain Eukaryota; kingdom Metazoa; phylum Arthropoda; class Arachnida; order Ixodida; family Ixodidae; genus Ixodes; species Ixodes ricinus. Next base: position 23,339 of record JAZHYW010014493.1, on the reverse strand, counting down.
CTACGAGCGTCACGTGTTTCGCCAAGCAAGACAACACGCCGACGAGACGCTGGACCAGTTCCAGGTACGACTCCGACAGCTCGCCGCAACGTGCGAATTTGCCGACGCAGAGAAAGAGCTTGTTTCCCAGATTATTGAAGGCACGGTATCGTCAACACTAAGAAGAAACGCGCTACGTGCACCGGACATCACGCTAGAGAAGCTACTTCTGGAAGGGCGTAGCCTCGAAAACGCCGAGAGACAGGCCGCCGACATCGAAAGAAAGGAGACGGCGCCAGTAAACAAGATTTCACCAAAGAGAAAGCAGTGGCCTCGCCAACCGCCGAAGAAAAAAGAAGCCACTCAGACGAAGACGTGCACATGTTGCGGAAGACAGTGGCCGCATGAAGGAGGCAAAGAGAAATGTCCAGCATGGGGAGCAACTTGCCACAACTGCAACAAAAAAACCACTTCGCCAAGATGTGCAAAACGCGCAAACGAGAGCAAGTTAGAACCGTTCAGCAACTAGAACAAACCCGAAGTGAGAATGCCTCTGAAGAACTGTACCATGTGCAGCAGCGACATTCCAAGATTCCCACTGTTACTGTGGATGTAGACGAAGTCAAGATGGAATTCTACGTGGACTCTGGAGCTGGAGTTGACGTCATGGGGGAGACTACGTGGAAAGACAACGTCGGAACGCCTTTGGAGAAGACTGACATACGCCTTGTCCCCTACGGAACGAAACAGCCTCTCCCAGTGGTTGGGATGTTCAAGGCCAAGATAAAAGCTCGAGGAAACACAGCCCAGACAAACATCTACGTCATCAAAGGACGTCATGCATCTCTCCTAAGCTACCAGACAGCAACTGACTTGGGTCTCATCCAAGTGCTCAACAGCGTTGAAAAGAAGTCGACAGTGAATCCTGTCAAAGAGTTCCCAAATCTCTTCACTGGGTTGGGCAAACTGAAGAACATCCAGGTCAAGCTCCAGATAAAGGATGATGTCAAGCCAGTTGCTCGCCCACACAGAAGAATACCATTCAAGATGCGAAAAGGAATAGAAGAGGAATTGAAGCGACTGGAGGGGCTGGACATCATTGAGCCAGTTACAGGTCCGACTCCTTGGGTGTCTCCCATAGTGGTGGTACCTAAACAGAACAACCCGCAAGCAGTAAGGATGTGCGTGGACATGAGAGAACCCAACACTGCCATAGAACGAGAAAGGCACGTCATGCCCACAGTGGAAGATGTCATCGGCATCCTAAACGGAGCCAAGTACTTCACAAAGCTGGACCTAAACGAAGGCTACCACCAGTTAGAGCTCGATGAAAAATCACGGCAGATAACCACCTTCGCAACTCACAAGGGACTCAGAAGATACAAAAGACTTCCCTTCGGAGTGAACTCAGCTGCAGAAATCTTCCAAGACGTCGTCCGACAAGTCCTTCCTGACGAGGAGGGCGTGATCAACATCAGCGATGACATTCTGGTCTCAGGACGAACACTGGAGGAACATGACAAGAGACTTCGCCTTGTTCTGAAGGCCCTCCAGGACGCCGGACTTACTCTGAATGAAAAGAAGTGTGTGTTTGGTGCAAGCTCTCTCAAGTTCTTTGGACATGTGTTCTCAGCATCTGGAATCACAGTAGACCCAGCAAAGGTTGAAGCGGTGACTCGGATGACCCCTCCGAACGATCCATCTGAGGTCCGAAGCCTGCTAGGAATGGTCAACTACAACGGCAGGTTCATACCGAAACTAGCCCAGATTGTCGAACCTCTTCGAGTGCTGACTCATGCCAAGACTATCTTCAAATGGACCAAAGAGCACCAAGATGCCTTAGACAAGGTCAAGGCGGAAATGACAGCCAGCCACTCGCTCGACTACTACGATGACTCCAAAGAGACATACCTCATCACAGACGCTGGCCCATGTGGACTGGGTGCGATGCTCACACAAGAACCCACAAGAAACGGTAAACCCAGCATCCTGGCATACTACAGCCGAGCACTCACGCCGACAGAACGGAGGTATCCTCAGATCGACAAGGAGATGCTGGCAATAGTGTCAGCAGTGGAACACTTCAGGATATACCTAGCGGGAGGATTCTTCACAATCAAAACAGACCACAAGCCGCTAGTCTCCATCCTCCAAAACCCGAGAGCAAAGCTGTCAGCAAGGCTTGAACGTCTAAACCTGAGGTTGCAGCAGTACAGCTACAAAGTGGAACACATCCCTGGAAAAGACAATCCAGCTGACTACCTGTCAAGACACGCCCAAGACTCTGATGTGGAGTCCAAGGAGAGCAGAGCTACCCGAGAGTACGTCCACTACTTGTGTACCACTGCAGTGCCAAAAGCAATGACACTGGAGGACGTCCAGAAGGCCTATGAAAGAGATCCGGTCATGCAAAAACTCAAAAGCGCAATTATAGGAAAAGATCAAAGAAATTCCGACAAGATGTTTGAAGAAGAAACCCTCAGGCCATTCGCTCAGATTCGTCAAGAACTTACCGTCACCGACAATGACCTCATCCTGAGAGGAGCAAGGCTACTACTGCCAGAGTCATTACACGCAAGAGCAGTGGAGATTGCCCACAGAGGGCACCTGGGTGTGGTGAAAACAAAGCAGCTCATCCGGGAGAAGAACTGGTTTCCTGGACTGGACAAGAAAGTAGAGTCCGTGGTGAAGAATTGTCGCGCTTGTCAAAGCACAGTGTCAAACGAGAAACCGCCACCACTCAAGATGACAGAACTCCCTGCAGGACCTTGGCAGTCACTTGCAGCAGACTTTGCAGGCCCCTTTCAGGGAGGAAAGTATCTGCTAGTTGTCGTGGATGAATATTCACGATTTCCTCTGGTGACGGCGCTACCCTCACTGAACGCAGAAAGGGTGACATCAAAGATGCAAGAGATGTTCGCAGTTCACGGCCTGCCACTGAGCATCAAGACTGACAATGGACCACCGTTCTTCAGTCGAGAATTTGCAAACTTCATGGCAGACAACGGAATCAGACACCACAGGGTAACGCCACTTTGGCCTCAAGCCAACGGAGAGGCAGAAAGATTCATCAAGAACATCAAGAAGGCTGTCAAAGCAGCAACAGTAGAAGGAAAAAGCTGGGAAGCCGAACTGCAAGAGTACCTACTGAACTACAGGGCGACGCCACAAGGAACAACGGGTCTCTCTCCAGCTGAACTACTTTACGGGAGGAAACTCAAAACAAAACTTCCAGAATTCGACGGCCCAAGAGATGATCACGACGTGAGAGTGAGAGACCAGTGCAAGAAAGCACAGATGAAGCTTTATGCTGACGAAAAACGCCATGCTATGCCCCACAACCTCCAAAAAGGAGATTACGTATTGATGAAACGGCCTGTGACCTTAGCACATGAATCCAAGTATGACCCAGACCCTTACGTTATAACGCGTGTGCAAGGGACAGCCATCACAGTCACAAGACATGGCAAAAGAACTATCCGAAATTCGTCGTTTTTCAAGAAAGTCGAAAGAGCACAAGAAACCCCACCCAACGATGATTTCGACAACCCAGCTACGGAGACTGTTTCGACGGATGATCAGGGTGATCCAGACGCTGACACTCCTCATCACACAGAGCCGCCTGAAGCCGACGAAACTCCTCCTCAAGCTCTGCGACCTGCTCGGTCCACTAGGAATGTGAGGCCGCAACAATTGAACGATTATGTGGTGGACTTCCGGTGAGAGCATTCTCCAAAAGCAAGGGGGAAAATGTAGTGTTCAAGCGACACACTAGATGGCACCACCCTCCGGCATTGGACGGGATGTACGGGGCCGGAAGGCAACACTGGGGGGCTTTTTCAGAGATGGCGGTTCGTAAGGCGGCACGCAGAAATTGGCGTTACAAATAAACTAAGTTCTTGTTCGTTTCAACACCTCTCATCTTTAATCAGTTGTCTACACGGACAACATTGGCGAGGGGGAAGGTACGTCTTTTTTGTCCTTAGACGTGATTTACAGAATACTGCGCAAAACAGTTCCTCATCACTGATCAGTGCTGGCTCATTATCAACCTACCTCCACCGTGCTTCGGTACCGACGACGCTTGCCAACATTAACAGTGATTGCCGACCACAAATCGTTTGAGCGCGGCTCGCCTGGTTGTGGATTGGTCAACAGATTGCATACGACCATATGGGCCGCGCCTAAGATTTTCCTTCTCGCCGTCTTGTACTTTGCCTTCGAAAACCCTCCTTGCTCCACAGCTTGCTCCATTCTGTGCTCCCATATGATCCATTAGAGTAGATTTGGAACATAGCCATGCATGGGCGTACCACAGTGGGGGGCAAAGCGTGGCGGCTTGCCCCAGTTCTCAGAGTGTGGGGGACGTGGATATTATTATTTACCTTCCGCACCCTGCCTTGAGTAAAAAAGCAACAGCGAAGTTTGTAAATGTTGTCGTTTAGTTAGAACAATCAGAAGTTTGTTTTCCAAAATGAGAAGCTGTCGAGTGAGGCTCTCGCGAGAATGTACTTTATCAAAAAGTACATTCCTTATGCTTTCTCGTTGCTGCCGAGCTCTCCCAAAACATGAGCTCTAACCTCCAACTCCATGGAAAGCACGTGCAAAAAAACGCCATTAGTCATTAGAGAGTTTTAGTAGACCGTGTTTCCCCCTTGTGTTAAGCCTTCCGCAACGAAGAAACTGCCACTGCGCCTGCGTGCCGATGGCCTTGGCTGTACAGTTCCGGGTAGCGGAGGGGCTTAACGGATGGGGAAACACGGTCCACTAAAACTCCCTATTGTTAACTTGGGACTGGGTTCAAAAACGAGACAAGTTTGGCTGAGGCTGCGCGACCTTGACGATAGATTTTGCGTCCCCAACGCTGCGATGTCAAGAAGCGAGAGGGAAGATTTCGGTGTTGTTTCGCCTCCGGTACAGCTTCACCTCGACCAGAAAGTTCGACAAGGTTTTTATGCAGTTGTTGACCGGCTCATCAATGAAGTGCAACGACGGCTCACACAGGATGGTTCCGACATGCTCCTGAGGCTAGAACAAATCCTCGTCGTCTCAGCAAAAGGGAAAGCACCGTCTTCAGAAGGATTCAAAGAGCGCCTGGGGATTCACGCTCATATTTTAGCCTGATGCTGATTCTGATCAGCCTATTTTAGCGACTTCGCAGAGATCATTCAGCGGCCTCCGACGCTTGAAGACACCTCCGGTGGACGATGTCCCAGTCCCGACTTACTCATCTCATTCTCCTTTATGTTCACCAAGAAAGAACTGCTGCGCTTGATCTAGTGTAAGTCATGAGAAAGTTCGTCTCCACAACCACAAAAAAAAAAGAAAGAAAAGTCACATTTGGAAGCGTATAACAATCAGGGATCCCAAGCAGGGCGAATACTATGTCTATTATGTTAATTTTTTTATCGTTTGACGTTTTAGTTTATCTTTCGGATCTTTGCAAGCGCGGTGGATTTAAATGAGTACATAAACTTGTGATTGTGCCTTTTCCGCCCTTAGAATTCGTTTCTTCTTGCCAATCACTGAACTTCTAAACCCCACAGGCCAAAAAAAAAAATGAGTGTGCGTTCTCCTGTTGTAGAATTCGTAGGTGAAAGGCGCCGACCTGACGCGCAGCCGACGGACAAATGCGAGGCACTGCGCTCGCGCTCAAGATCGGCAGTAACACAATAAGACAGCCATGTTGGTTCATAGATACAAAACTTGAAAGTATAAAACAGCGAGGACGAGGACGAGGTCGGTACGGGGATGGTTCTGATACTTAAATACAGGGCGCACCACAACAGATTTGGAGAGAAATCATTGAATCATTTTCCATGGGGACTGTAAACAAAAACATCTCTGCACCTTCCAATCACTCACAAAGACAGAGGTTGAATTCCTAACAGCAGAGATGACTATAATTACTGACACCTCGTCGACGCTACAGCTTTTAAACTTTAATATTTATAGTACATTTCCCTTTGAGACTGCAAACAACAATAATTCTGCACCTTCATTATCACTAACAATGACTAAAGGTCGAATTCTAAGTAATCAGAGATAACTACATTAGTGATACCTCGTCGTGACGCCAGCGCTTTTCAAACTTTTATATTTAGTGGTCTCTTTTCTTTATAACTTATCTCCTTACCCTCTTTGAGAACGTTGAGACCTTTGGTGGGGGGGGGGGCGGTTTGTAGTAGACCGTTTTTCTCCTTCGCTACGGTATCCCTGAAGAAAAAAAACCGCAGCTGCGCATGCGCGCCGCCAGCTTTGTCTCGCATAGTTCAGGTCTTCTGGCGGATTCACGGAGCGCTATCTCGGGTGCTAAGGGGCTGCAAACGGTCTACTACCCCTATGTAGCCGTTAAATGACAAAGATGTCCTGTTCCCGTCCTCGTCCTCGCTGTTTTATACTTTCAAGTTTTGTAATATGATCATCAGTAACATCAAGTTCTCTATTAAGCGCTGAAAATCCTAAGTAATGCTTCAAGAAAAAGATTGGAAAAAACAACCTCTGCAAAACGGATATCCCCACTTAACTTTACTTTATTGGCTACGTTTACATGGATTCGCATCGACCAGTAGCGGCACCTCGTGACCTTTCGATTGTTTCCGGGTCTCCGGTTTGCCAAGCTCGGCGGAAGTCGCAATTGAGCTCGCCGCGGCACTACGCCGCTGCGTCCTTTCCTGACCAGTGGTTCGACCTCCCATGAGCTGGCTGACATTAAACTACAACGTCATCTGGCGTAGTTGAAGTGTACGCCTGTGACAACTTACGCATTGTCTAGCGTTACGTCCGACGGAACCCAAAATTGAAATTAAAGTTACATCCGACGGAACTCGAAATGAAAATGAAAGTTACGTCCGACGGGAATAAAAGTTAAAGTTACGTCCTGTTTAACTTTACGCAACCTTATTGAATGTTACGCTTTACGGCCGATACATGACGTAAACACAAAAATATCCCGAATTACCACTACGCTAGCGTCCGATGCAGCATATCTGTCAATTTGTTAAAATTGCGACTCCATCTGTACCTCCAGGAACAGATGCCCGTCACATTACTTTTTTTTTTCTTTCTGGTTTTTTTTTATTTTTTAAGACAATTTCTTTCCTCTTTAAGACGATTTCTTGTGACGCTTTCTGGAGCACTCGCGGACGTCTCGAAGCAATTATTAAGAGAAATAGAATGGTAATGTGATAAGCAGGGTTCAAGTTGCGCTGCCGGCGCGAGTCCAGTAATGAGCTAACACTCATTTCAACTTATTAGTGCAAGGAATGTCTAGGTCTCCTTTAGGAGTAAAAGCCACACGGGGAAAATTGCCGCCACCTGCGTTTGCTGCCGCCACCGGTCGTCCAGGCTGTCCGGCATCCCCTACGGGCATGCAACGCAAAGTCCCGTGATCTCCGCCTCCGAGGGAGCGCTCGATTATTCGGATTGACCATCTCTAAACCACCCCATCCCAGCTGATCTGGATCGGATCGATCGGATCAGATTCGAAACGAGCCGTTTACATGGAACGTTTCGATTGGTTAACCGATCCGATGCAGTGCTGTCGCGTCCATGTAAAGGTACGTACAGTGTAAAAGTTTGTCTTCACTTCATAGAACCAAAGGCACCGCCCAGGCCCGGGGTGAGGGTTCTGGTGTGCCTCACCAAAACAGCGTTGGCTGCGCCACTGTAGCCACGGTTACAGTGCATGCCAAGAACACGCACAGATCTCCCTTTATTGATAGCAACGCATCGGAACAGCTGGACGATCCAGAACTCCGTGGCCGATATATATATATATATATATATATATATGAGTATATAAATCGGTCTAAAGGCATCTACGCGCGACACACGTTCAGAACTTTGGTGCGGCGTCGATCTCTGATAGGTATCCAAGCGTGCGAAGGCACAAAGATGCGGCACTCGGCGTGCCAAAAAAGCTTTGATCATTATGGCCTGCTTGATTTGCAAATCGAGTATGACCGAGAGAGGATCGGTTTTACCTTCTGCGATCCTTCAGACCGGATGCGCCACAGCGGAGCTTCGGTCCTAAGAGACGCAAGGGCTTAAAACCGGTCTGGTCTCTCTCGGTCGTACCTCGGTCGCAAGAGGTGAACGAGCCAGATGCGCACGGCTTCACGCACACACCCCGCAAACACATCCATCCGCGGCGTCGATTTTTGGTCCAGACCAAGCGTGACGAAGGCACAGAGACACGGCACTTTGGCGCTGCTGAAGCTTTGAACACGCTGCCAGACCGGCGAAACTTGCTTTCGACGAGTTGTGCCTTTTTCCGCGACACTGCATGCACTTTCGCGAAAATTTTCACGTGCCACGGTGCCCAGATGTCTGCGACCTGGAGCCCTGCGGTGACTGTGGTCTGCTGCGCAGCTGGCCCCTTTGCTTGCTCAGGTCACGACGCACCGTCTCTCCAGCTTCCTGATGTTCTCGCGCACAGCTTGCCGATGAATTGCTTAGTGCTTTGTTCAAGAGCTTGCTTGAGGTTCTGACGTTTCGCGCTTTTCTTTTTCAGGTCTTTTCGTAACTTCGTCACCTTAGTACCATTGGCGTCGTTGGTGTGGTTGTGCCTGTCACCGACCAGGAGTGAGTGATCTGCATCACCAAGTGTATATTAACACCGGTATATGAGGCACTGCTTACTTGAACGTGGTTTACTATGGTTGATCGAATGCCATTTCATCAAAAACATCGTTTTAGAGAACGGGCACGTTTTGTCGAAGCTTACCGGTTTAGAGACAGCAGAGCCCCGCCTGAGATAGCGCCGTTTATCGAGCGGGGACGCTTGTAAAAAAAGCGCTTTTTTAGTTCTCGCGTGTGTCACCGGTGTGCGTAGCTAACTCAGTTCCCGCTGCCGCGGACGCTGGCGGCGGTTGACGCGCTTGCGGCGGCCGAATTCTGCTAAAGGGATAGGCTTATCGTCATTTTTAATAAATCTGATTTTTCTATAAAGGCATCTGATAAAACTGGGGTCGGCGTAAAACGGCGCTCGTCTAAAACGAGTTCTCTGCCGCAGCCGCCCGCTTTGAATAACAGAAAAGCAGAGTTGAAAAACTTCCTAACATAAGAAAATTTCTTGGAATATGTACCCAGAGATACTGTCAGCAACATGTATATTTTTCCGCCAAGACAGTACGCAGTATAGACTTCATTCCCAGGCTGAGGCGCTCTCAGTGGTCGGCGTCTATTTTGTTGTGACCGCAGCGCTCCCCTTCGACACACCCGGGAAGCTCCAGCAGGTTCTGCTGGGCACAGCAGAGAGGTAGTGCGCCCGCGCCTGCCCCGCCAGCAGACGACAAACCGGGAGGTTGCCGTCTCCCATCTTTGGCTGCACCGAACATCGAACTCGCTCGTGGCTGCTGCTAAGTGATAGCGGTTCGCGTTCTAGGAATATTAATGATTACCCAAATTCAGCCTTAGCGCTCTGCTGTTTTGCCATTTCAGCAAAACGATCAACTGCGTTCCGTCTACTTCAATAGCAGTAGAGTCAGCCGGCACCTCAACCACTGCGTCTATTGCGCCAGAAGAGTTAATCGTTTTTATTTATTATTCCAGACTTCCATTCATTAAGCCGTCAAAGTCACCAGTACAGAAATCCCGCGGCGGCCACATAGCTACAGCAGCCGGATTTACTTTTTCGCCGGAGCGTTAACCAACCACTTTGACGCAGTTTTTCGTTTTTTTTAAATTTATTCGCATCGCAGGTAACGTCGCAGTTAGACTCGGTTAATCTTTTTATTGGAGAATAGCATTGCTATCGATAACTTGCATATGGAAAACCGTACATCTGCGCTTGAAGCTCCCAAAAATGGTGCGATTTTAAACTGAGCTCGAACGTCAGCCGGATGTTAGGTACTAGTGATGGGCCGAACTTTTGCCGAATCGAAAGTTTGAGCGCGACGGGATCTCGGACAGGGGGTATTGCCGAACTTTTTGCCGAATTTTCCAGAGATTCGGCAAAGATTCGTGCGAAAAACATTGTTAACAGATCCTAACGTTGAAATTTAGTCTTTTCTGGCAGAAAAAGGTTTTCTTGTTGTTTTTCTTAACTGCAATGCAACATGTAACGGCATATTGACACAGTTATATTACTAAGGTGATATTCTACAAGATAATTGTATCGGTGCGTTTTTGTGTTTACTGGCAATTTAGGGATTCTGCAGAAGTGCGGAAACGAGGTTGGGTAGTAGCGGTGGCAGTCACTGAATCACGCTACGAGAGTTTCGGTTTTGAGACATCATCGTCAGCGCAAGCCTGCATGTGTGTATAGTACAATGCTAAAATGAGGGTAATAACGCTTGGTCCCGACTCTACACGTTTGCAAGCAAAACCCGAATGCAACAGTTGCTGAGCCTTTTTACTAGAAAAGATAATATTATTATTGTATACATGTATGTTTCTCGATTTGAGTGACTCTGACGTCAGCTTTGTATGAAAGTGTGCGTCCCATATTAGCAACGGTTCGCTTAACCTTTAAAATGGCAGTTTCTGGTGTTAGGATTCACACGAACGTTTAGGAAGATAGGATGCACGTCGAGCATTATAGTTCCGTGTTTAGTTTTATGCAGATACAGAAAATCGCGAATAACGCTAGTTGAAAAAGCAACCTTATCATTCAATCAATCTTATTGTACAATATAGTAGAACACGGGAAGGCGTGCGCGGTTGCAGAAACGGTTACAAACCCGTACGCTGAGGCGCCTCCCAGCCAACTTTCCGTGATTTAATGAATAGACGCAAACACAACAGTTTGACGTTTTAGACGCGGACGAACAGATAATATGGAAGGACAAAATATGGCGGCATTGGACTCGCAAATTGATGGCGCCCACACTCGCGCAGAGTGTAGCATAGCAGCACACCACCACGGAGCGAAAACAGAACTTGTTATAATTGGTGAGAGTGCTGGTCAGCCGTGGTCGGGTGGTGACGTTCCGTTATTTAACATTGCGACGTTGATTTGAGAAAAAAATGAAATAACGTTTATTATTTCTGTGGTTAACTTCTGATTACATGGTGAGGTCCTTTTGCGTGCCGTTCGTGGCGTGCCTCCGATCGTTCTGTTCGGAGCGGTTTCTGTTCCCAGGCAGGCGCTATCGGCAAAGTTCAGTTCTGCTCTGGCGAAACGTAAACAAGCTGGGCCTGCAACCCAGTGCCATAGCCCGTGCACTCGCACCGCGCGCTCGCGAAAAGTCACGCATTGAGGATCCGTTACAGATCCCGCCGAGGCGATAAACAAGCGCGAGACAAACGAGCTGGGCCAAGCTAACAGCTTTAAAGTAATTGTCGGCCAATGTTTCAACCACCTCGTTGCATCACTGGAAATGTCAAATTAAAATCACCGTCATCCAGAATGGACCGCATCATTTGTTATTGGCGCAGTGGACTGCGTAAATTACTGGCCGATTTTTCATCCCTGAGGCACAAAATATTAAAGAGAACCACACTCGCTCGCCAAAGCTACCGTGTTGCCTACCTACTCCAGCATTCCTCGCCGTAACCACTGATTGTACACAACGAGTTTGAGTTGGTTGAGTTACGCTGCACCACCGTGCACTGCACGATAGTAATCCGCACGACTGCACTGGCGTCCAATTCATCGGCCCCTTTGGTCCCGTCGCGTTCTCTGCGCGTGCGGAGACATTTGCCGAATTTTTGCCGAATCTTTGCCGAACTTTCCTTCAGTAAGTCTGGCGGCATTTGCGAACTTTGCCGAATCAGAAGTTCGGCAGATCTAGTCCATCACTATTAGGTACAGCCCACTGGCGGAGCAGACGACGCACGAGGTGAGAAGGGAGGGCATTTTTCTCTCTCCGCTCTTCCTGACCTCTGTTACGTCATGGCGCGGTGGTGGCGCGTCGGGCACATCTCCGGCAGAACGGCCGTTTGACATTGAACAGCTAAATTGTTTGCCAGTGTACATGTAGATTTTTTTAAATTTATTAACAACATTTATTTTTGTGATTAGAAAACTTGAAAAAATTTAGTTCTAACGGACATTCACAAAACTAGTTTCTCATCGCAATTAAACTTCAAAACCCTTTTTGAATAACATAAGCAGCTAACAATACATTGTGGTTAGTACAGCAGAAATCACACCAGCATGCATCACAAACATACAAATGCACCCATAGCCCATAGGTAGTCTTATGCAGGCGAAAAACAAAGATTGTTATACTCACAGAGCAATGACTACATCCGTAGTCACTGCACTTATGCATCCGCCTGTTCGCTGCGCTCGACACTGCCATCAGATCCACCCATTTTTTCACTGCTCTTGTACATAATCATAACCGTCAAGCAGAACATTCGCCTTCCCCTTATTAGAGCGAATAACCTCCGATGACAGCAGAAGTGCTGCACGGCTAGAAAAGTTCGCTTTATATAGCAAATGCATTCCGATACTGCTGTTCGACCGTGCAACTCTCAGCCAATAGAAAATAAGCAAAATAGAACCCGCGGTCTATCTTTACTAAACAAAATACCTTTTCGAATATCCGTCACGAAAAACAACATACCGAAGGATACTCCCTCTACTCCTGATTCCAGTGTGGACGGGGACAAGATAAGGAGTAAGCACATACGTTGGTGTGCGGGTTATGGTAGGTACAAAGAACCAAAGTTAAAAACCCTAGGATTATCAGCCAGGAAACGGCTGATAATCATAGGGTTCGGTTCTGTTTGTCACCGAAACATTGGTCGCTGTGTTACTTTGAAGCCTAGCTTTGAAAAGACGAAACTTTGGTAGAGCTTTTCTCCGGGTTGGTCAAAAGTGCGGTGAGCTTTTCTGCGCCTCCGCCGGGTTTAAGGCGAGCTTTTCTCCGGTGAGCCTTTCTCCGGGATTCAACGTAACAACGTTCGGGAAATAGGGTTAAAGAAGCTTTACGTTCAGACTCTCTCTCGGGTAGGTCAAATTTTTTTGCTAGCGCCTTTATTACGACGAAAGCCATTCGAAAGGAACCCCTCGTTTTTTGGAAGCCAAAGGAAAGTCTGCATGCGAGTTGTGTAGTTCCTGCGGAGAGTACGTCTAGGTCTACTTACAAAATGTAACCAGTGGGCGAACGCAATCGCTCTCGGGTTAATAAGACAACAGGGCATCGCAGATGCATTGCGGACATCGCAGAAGTATGGAACCACGTTGATTGCTAGCTGTGCCAGCCGGCAATCAACGTGGTTCTGTATTTCTGCGTGTAGCAACATAGCAGCAAACATCGCGATGGCAGTGGTTTTGCATTGTGAACAGATCGAAGGTTGGAATTATCGCCTATCGTGACGGTGTGTTCGGCGTATCAGTGGTGTAAGAACAAGATGAGAGGTCGTAAACTGTCGGACATTGATGCCGCTGGTCGGGCCGTGATCGGAGGGGGCAGGGTGTCGCTCGCAAGTTGACATTCCGCTTTACACTAAAGAGTTTAAGACCGCTTGAGGGATTACGGTGCAATCGATAGACGTGCAGATAGTCATGTTGGAACGCTGGTCTGAACTCGTGGCTCCTATCGTGCAGTGGTCAATGTGGCTGTCGTCTGCGATGTCCTGTTGTCTCAACCCCGAGCGCGAACGCGTTCTGGGGAAAGGAGTGAACAGTATGGAAATATGACCAAAATTACGTATACTTTCAGTTTTGAATTTTATCATTAATAAGGAACGTAGGTAAAATTGACAAAAAAAACTATACTTTATTTTGCTGTTTAAATATACTATGGTTCCTGGAGACACTGCCCTCCAGCGCGCACTGGGATGATCGCTTGAAGGTTTTCGAGCTCACCGCTGCTTAGCTCCGTACACTTGAAAGGACGCACTGATGCTCGCCAAGGTTTTTTTATGTGGATGACATGCGAGAGCCCAACTACCCAGAACACAATTTGCAGCTCGAAATTCGTTTTCTTTCCTCCCGAAAACCGCCCATCGAGAACTGGCCGAGTTAGAGTCGCGCTCACTTTCTTCTCCGTGGTCACGAGTGATTTCTAAGGTTTAGACACGACCACCAAATTGAACTCAAAGCCGTGGTCATCGAAGGAACACACTCAAAATTAAAATTACAAAAAATAGTGATACCCATTTTTTGTGGCTTCTAGAAAGGCGCAAATTCGTTGATTGAGGAAAAAAAAGTTTCACAGCCACGCATTTTCGCCAACTCTCTCCTTCCTCCCAGTTCAGTTTCGGAGTCGATTTCGAGTAGTTTCGTTTTTTTACTTTGTTAAAAATAATACGTGACGCTGTAGCAAAATATTGAATCGCCTGGTAAAAACAAGCTAAAAATTTTGGGGTGCTAGTGTTCCTTTAAACATGCAAAGAAAAAAATTAAACCACCTGGTTGGGAAAAGGAAGCCAAGTAAAACGAATTTACAACGAAAAAGAAAAATTTTTAGAGCTATATTTACGGCTCGATACGTAATTTGTAGTAGGCACCCGGGGCGCCGCGGGAAAAGTGGCCACAATTTATCACGTGACTGGCTTCGCTATTTGTCACGTGGTACTTGCGCTCTTTCGAAGCTTCCTATGGTCTCTCTAAAAGGTACTGATTCATCTTCGTTTGAAGTGCAACAAAAAACGAAGAATAATAAGTAACTTTTAGAGCCCAAAGTGAAGCGCCTGAAAGAGTGCAAGCACCACGTGATAATCCACGTGATAATCCTGTCACGCAAGCACCACGATAATCCTGTGCGCCGGTCAGAAATCTGACGGCGGCGGCGCCCTCGAGTGTTCCCTTCTAAAGCCCCTCTATCCTGGGAAAATTGGCGCCATTCTTCGAATCCAGCCACCGCGCACACTATCTCACCAGTCCAGCGAAATCGACGCCGCGTGAAGCGGCGACGCCAGGAGCAGCTTCAGAGAGGAGGCCTGGGATTTCGACTCTGTCGTCGTTCATGCCATCGCTGCTGGTTTTCAGTAGCAGGTTAAGTATAGAAACAAAAAACATCGCCTCCACTAATTCATTTTATGTCCGCCGAGCCGCCCCTACGCACCGACTAGAAGAAGGTTTCACCTCTCGAAAACTTCGCCCGGCTTACATGTAACACCGATTTTTGCCGCCGCAGTGCAAGACACTTATGGTGGTCCGCGTGTTGCAACGACGAAAACGACCTCCTCTCGTCCGCCATTTTGCCTGACCAATTAGCGCGCCCCCCATACACCTGCTTCGCCGAAATCGCACCCAGCCACGATGTCCCCTGCATCCGGTATGCGTTCCGAACAAAAAGCAAGAGATCACAGCCCCAAACAAGTAAAAAGTATAGAAGGGCTCGGGCAACAAGCGAACGACTGACGGCGGCAAATAAAATCAGTTAACTCGTTCTACCGTTGAGGCGAGAAGAAAGCGATGTTTTCACGCATACCGGAAGTTCCAGAATTAAAGATGGCGGCGCCCACGTAGAAAATGCGCAGAGCCTACAGCGTCGCGAATTTGGCCAGTCGTCACGTGACATCTGGCTTTCGGTTTTGGACTTCCGGTCGCCATGAATTTCCCAAGATGCTGCTACGCCGCAGCTGACGGGCTGCTGCGCCTGTAGAAAAGTCGGCCGGAAAGCTTTTCAGTGTTCCCTCTGGAACGGAAAATGAACCTCGGAGGAAAATCTTGCTTCACCGAATCGACGAAAGATTTCAACCCGACGGGAGCCGCGAAGTTACGCGAGGTTGCTGCTCTGTGCAAAGTTCTCACCAGCATGCAAAAAGACAGCTCTTTAGAGCGAGTTATGCACTCCAATTCCACCGTAAGCGCGAGCGATGTGAATAGCGAACACAACACTACCAATTTGGCATGCACGGACGCCTGTGCGTGGAAATAAGCGTCGTTCAAAACGGCCTGCTCCTGCTCGTGCCAGTAGCATCGGCGTCACTCCCACTGGTGCGTGCGAGTACGCTCTGTCGTCAAGTGTTGCACGCGCTCGCGTACATCACTTTGTTTCTGACACACAGCTTGCAACGCTGCCGCAGCTGCGGACGCGCATTGGATGTATCTATACCCCGCTTCAATATACGTGCGAGCGCAGCTAGTGCGACAAGCACGAGTATGTTCTTCCGACGACGCTCTTAGTGGACGAGCGTGTGTGCTTAGCCCGCTCAAAGTGCGTTAGCTCTCGTAGCGTCAGTAGAGTCTCCTTCGCTCGCAGTCTTATTGAAACCAAAACGCAAGCAAATAAAACACTTTGAAATCAACCCCGCGCTCACACCAGCAGCTCTGACAGCGCAGACTTCACGTGCATGTTTTTGCAGGCTAACCTAGGATCTGCAAAAGCGGGTGTTTGAGATGGCGTTACATGACGTTGCTCGACTAAAATCCAATCTCTTTAATCTATTACAGGGCCACTTCAGTATCGACCGATTCAAAACACTAATCATGCAAAACAAAGGAGAGCAAGAAATTGAGGAAAGATGCTCTCCCAAACATGTCTTTTTTCGTTACCTTCAACCGAGAGAGTAAACCAACACTGCAAGAGAACCGGAAACGTAAATGGTACGCAACATCTCACAAACCATATATTTGTTTCTTCAGTAAGAGCACGTTATATCAGTTTTACAATACAAATTCGATGCACAAACTGATGATTTTGGATGCTTCCTTCACAATATGCAGTTCCATTTATTTGCTTCAGTTGGTTCCCTAAAGTCCCCGCAGACACCCCCAGCAAAGCCTGAGTATAGTAACCACAAGGCAATGCCCACAGTACTGAAACATCCCCAGGACAGACTGTTGCAGCAACCTGCGGCTGCTCATATAGTTTGGCAGTGCGATACTCTTCCATGTCGACTGAGGCTACCTACCACTAGTGCCGTCTTTGTCGATTTTAGACGAGTGTGTCCCCCGAAGGATCCAGTAAGCGTCAAGCGGTGCTGTACAGAACCTCACTTCAGAACCTACAGAGAGAGACGTCGTGAGCCTTGTCGTCGCGCTTATGGGAATGCACATCATAGCGCACCGTAAAGTTTCGAAAAGCGCAGAGCCCTGCCATGGAAATGCACATCATAGCGCACCGTATAGCTTCGAAAGCGATGAGGCCCACACAAAAGCGGAATGCATTTTGATAGGGAACATATGTACAGAGCCAGATGAATTTGGTCAATGCCCCTGCATTGAGGTATTGTTGCTCGCGTACGTCACACAGACGACAGATTACCATTGAGAAAAAACACCAACATATACGACTTCTAAAAGACAATGACGGATGACCACTCGACGCCAGGCAACGCAGCTGAGCCCACGGCCTGCCCCCCCCCGAAATCTTCCAGTCCTGCTGGCCCTCCCTCTCCCTCCCTCATACAGCATTCTGACATGCGGCGGCCCCCCCCCCCCCCCGAAACAAAACGGGCGCTGCGCTCTGCTCGATCGCTCCTCGGCTCTCCCGCAGGCACTAATCCCGTTACATAGCGTGCGCAGCGATTTTTTTCATCAGGCGTGGCGCAGGCTTCCCCAGAGCGCCGCGCCCGCCCCCCCCGCCCCTCTCCCCCCGTCGCGTGTCCATGCCGCCGAAAAAGAAACCATACCGCCGGGCGCAGTCGCGCCTCGAGGCCGGGGCCACACTTTGCGCCCCCCCCCCCCTGCCCCCCCCCCCCCCCCCCCCCGTGCCTGTGCACGCTCATAGTCATGACGCATACTTTCAAGCTCCTCGTCACTGAGCGAAAAGTCGTCCAGGTAAAAATACCCTTACAATGTCGTCTGCCAGGCTGGAGGGATACGGAAGACGGACGATCCAGCAACGTGCTAAACGTCCAACGCCTAACACAGGCAGTCTGACAGCAGTCGGAATGAGATTTAACAAGTTTGACGACGATCGCCGGGAGTCGCTTTGCCCAGAGGTTCTCGATCATTGGGTCGGCGGCGGCAGGAGGACAACCAGCAATGAAAAGGTATCTTAAAAAAAGATAAAACGCTTTCAAATGGTTTGTTTCCTCTACCTCACGTGTAGTGGCACACTTCGAAGAGACGGTGGAAGCAGAGGTCACGAGGTCGGTGCACCTGGGGTGGTAGGCCGTCGCGACACCCCCCCCCCCCGCGCTCTGCGGGGCCCGCCGCAGGCCCCCCCCCCCGTGGCCCGCCGCGACACTCCCCTGAGCTCCGCACCTGGGGCGGTCCTCGCCCCTGCCTCTTGCGACGCCAACTGTGGAAGCCCGTCGCTTTATAGCAACCTGTTTAATGATAACGACGATAACGAGACATGTCTAGACTTACAGCCCACAATCGAGAATCGACAACATGCATCGGCCTAGCTCTGTTGTTCCGCTCTTCGCTTTGTGCAATCTGTTTACCGAGCTGACGAACGTAACTGAGCAGCGGGGCGGTTGATTATGAGTTTATCAGCTAGCGATAAGTCCGCGCAAATCTCATCAGCTCGGTCGTCTTTTTAGGAAGAAAAGGGTAAAGATATCAGGTGTATATAGACCGACATCGCTTCGTTTACCAAGCAGCCAGCGTTTGCCCACACTGCAATTCAGGTGTAAGCGCAGAAACTTCATATTCGCGTGAGGTGAAGCTTCGTGCGTGCCGAGGCGACAACAGCGCCGCCACAGAGGCGTGACGTCAGGCCGCGCGTTGGTCATAAAACGGGTAGATAAATCCGTCTTCATTGATCATAAACGGTCGCGAGGCCCGTTCGATAAATTCCACCAATGACCCACGTCTACGCATGACCGCTCTCTAAAAACCACCTGACGTTGTGCTCATTAATAACATCGTTCCACAAAATTTAGATGCCGAAATGCACTCTGCTAGGTTATTCTCGACGAATCTTTCTAATAGACAAACTGAGGAAGGTAGGCGATACCCATGGGCGCTGCTCAATATAAAGCTCTGCTATCTTCACTAAACCAGGCACCAACATGTCGTACTTTCTGAACACCTGTTTAAATTTGCTGCGGGTTTCAATGATATTCTGAGGTCAGTGAATATCGACCATAATTTCGCGCATTGACAGATTTGAGGAAGAGAGGCATGTCCTGCACGAAGATATTGGACGGCAGTCATTATCTAATTACATCCTGATCGACTTGTCGCTAAACGTGTCCCGATATTTCTGTGAACAGGATTTGTCAAGCCAAAGGCCCAGAAGTCGTCTCATGAATCGTTTGAAGGGACATGCAACATGGCTGTCACTCCTCTTGTTCGAAGCAATCAACTTGACAGAGAGAAGTCCTTCTAGCGACGTCAAAAGGCAACATCTAAATATCATTCGCGAAATTTATTAGCAAGGAAACGTTCCTCCTCACTCCAATTATAAAGCAAGGGTAAAGAAGCCTAAAATTTCATAAGATCACTGAAAACCGAAAGCAGGCAACAAGAATAGAAAAGGTATTAGATAGGATAGCGAGGGCCTTCCGGCCTCTTGGCCAGTTATCTACGTTCGGGAGGAAGAGCTATCGCCAAGAACATCGAATGCGTGACAAAAATCTATATATTAGTGTTTATAAAGAGTATATTCCTGTCGTTTAGCCACCGCATCAAACTGAAAACAAACCTTCAGACGCTTCATATGAGTTTACTGCCGCATAACCGTGCATATCAACAACCTCACGCATCACTGAATCAATTCCCTTTACAAGCAGAACAGACGTCGCAATGTACGATGTCACGGAAGATTGCGACATCGATGCGTACATTAATTATTTTAGCAAAATCATGTGAGGGCTACATGACCGCTTCTAAATTAGTTAAAACGGGTGATTGTGCATGGGGCCAACACGTTAGAGATTATAATTGACGAGAAGCCTTCCAAGAGTCGAACGTCATTGGTATGGTTTCTTATCTAATTCCTGCGAGCATACATACGCCAGTTCCGTTGATTCAACGTGTCACTATCGCTATTGGTCACGACAAGCCTCCAACGAGCACGTAACACAATGACACTCTGAGGAAGAGCTGTCAAAGGAGGATCAACCAGGTCGATGAGAATCGTCCTCTCCGACGATTTCACCAGGCGGCCTCGGAGCAGCAGGACCACCACTACGCCGCCGCTCCCACCGTCGATCTTCGCTGCTGCTGCGCAGGTAGCCGCTGATGATCCCGTCCATTGATATTCAAACGCCCGGTCGAAGGTATAAAAGATATTTAACGAAGATTACGTCAACGACGAGCAATCCTTTCCATGTTTCCTCCATATAAAGAAAAGGCCCAGGTCTTGGGGGAGAATTGCCGGGAATTGCCCACGCCCCGGTGAAAGTTCGTTCATGCAGTGGATGAGAGGAATCTAACATAATCGATCTACGCTACGAGCCTATAATAGACAACCTCTTCACGTGAGAGGTAGTTCTCCGTCTTACGCAAAACCTGGGCTCTGTCGCTCATGCTCCACTTGTCAGGCGGAAGACAAGATTCCGGCATCAGAGAAGCGAATGCAGGCTACAACAGAGCACCACATCTCGCATCCTCCGGTGGAGTCAACGGACTTGCCAGTCATACGAGACGAAGAACGGCGCTCTTGAAGGATCTGACGCTTACACCTTGAGTAGGGGAAACCGAACGCCTCGTCCATACCGTCAAAACGTTGTCCCTTTGACTGCAGATGTCTACCAAACAAACCTCGCTGAAACAAAAAAAAAAAAAAATTGACAAATATAATAATGGCAAGATACTTTTTTTTTTTTTCGTAATCGATCCGTTTTTTCGATGTTCTCGACGTTCCGAAAGCTCATGCTGACGGAGAAGAGTTCGTGAGAGGATTGAATGTACCTTCGTAAGAGGAAGAAAAGTAGAAATGAAATCTACCGGCCAGGGCTTGATTTTCCGGGAAATTGGTCGAGTCATATCTGAAGAAGAACGAAGCAAAACTATATCTTGCGTTTTCAAAGCAAAGTGCTTCCCATAGAAACGCAAAAAGGCGAGTCATATTATCAGTCGGATCTATTGCACTTTGAGCATGCAAGCGTGCGTAGCCACAGGTCCTTCCAAAATTGTAAAATCCTGGCTAACCTGTGCCAGCCACCGAACCTGTGGGTGCTCTTGACGGTCACCGAGCAGAACTCACCACGATTGATCTGTCAATTTTTCCTCCGCCTCTGGGATTCCCAGTGAACCGAAATTCTGGATCGGGTATCATGCGCATTGTCCGAAGTAACGCCACATTCTTACAAAAAAAGTCACAAACAGTCCTTCACAGATGAGGTATTTATCATGGACAGAATCCGACTAGGTATTCCCACAACATATTCCCTCGTCGACTTGGTAAGAAAAGAACTCATTCTCGGTTCCTTCTATGAAGATGAGTGGCAACGTGTTTTCATCCCCGAAAACAAAGCCTGGATCATCGAGAAGATTTCGAGAAAACGATGTACGCCCGATCTCCAGTACCTTGTGAAATGGAGATCGAGGCTGCGATTGCTTCCCACAACAGTTGGGTTATGACATTTGATTTTGAAAAATAAACAAAATTAAAAATGTATGCGATCATGTTCTTCACACTGCATTGAGTCTTTCAATAGACTCTGCAGATTTGTATGACACACACACACAAACACACACAGGCCCGCACGGCGCACGCGTAGCGTGTTTTATGACTCTTTATTCAAAAAGTCAAAGAAGCGCAAAGTTGCCTCGTAATCTAAATTTATCCCACACACCGAGGGTTTTCCACCGACCAATCGTCTAATTTGATACACATTGAATGGACACCAACGAAGATACATCGACTCACTTATATTGCAAGTGTCTTCGCACTGTAGGTCATGTTTCCGCAAGACATTGAATGTCTGCGCTCGTTAAGACATTGTTTTAAGTTCGAGTCTGCTTTTTGCTGAAGTTTAGGCCGATTTTCTCGGGATAGTACACTTTCATTCATGCCCGTATGGCCAAAAGAGAGTCTGAACATCGATGAACTTTGATGTTTTTTGTCAAGCTTGTCTCGAGTGTGCAGTTGCCGTACGGGTTCTGGTTGATACGTGGCAAACCCGACAACAATAATGTAGATGATTGGAAGGGAAAGCATGATGGCAGCTGTTTGATATCTGACGACTGTCTGCTACTTCCATAACTGGGCAAGGATGTCTTTACAGAGAATATATATATATATATATATATATATATATATATATATATATATATATATATATATATATATATATATATATATATATTTATATATATATATATGAGAGAGAGAGAGAGAGAGACGTGCTTCTTCTGATCATTGAAAACGCTTCTGTCTAGCCATCGTAGGACAAACTTTTGCCAGAGTGCATGGAGCGGAGAGAACAACATTGACATCGGACTCTATTGCTGTTTTCTTAACGTTGTGCGAAATCTTGTGTAGATAAGGCATGGTGTTGTGTAGACCAGTTGTTGAACTGATACGGTTTCGAAGCATTGTCACGTGTTGTCTCTGTGTAAATGATAGTTTTTATCACTAAGGGGTTGGCAAGATAGGTAAAGTGTTTACGCATGTTGCTGGTCTGACTGCCTTGACTAAATCAGTTGAAAGTTAGCGCCAGTCCATGTCTATATGTCTCTTCTGGCCGGTGTTCTTTATGCGCTTTATGTTTTAGATTACGATGAACCAACTAGTTCAATCCAAAGTTGGACAAATTTCGCTACACAAAGCTTCGTTTCATGAATGCACCGGAATAATATGTTCTTTTATTTTGAGGTTCATTATAAATATGTAATGAAGGTCGTACGACCCTGGATTTTTTCCCTGAGAGCGCTAGAGATATTTGAATAAAATCCAAAAAATATTACATTTTTGAACTGTTTTGAGTGCATTTTAATGCAATTTTAACCTAAAATTACTAGAAAATAAATGGACAAAACGAGCGGTAGTGCCTACTAGAGACGTCTCGTATCTTGATTTCAAGACTCTACAGGAAGACTTCTTGGCATTTGCGTATTTGTGTAAATAAATTTGACAGGGACAGTTTACGCTAGATTTATTTCCAATGAATTCAACGAGATGGCGGCACCGGCACCAAACGCCCCAAGCCAAAGTGATTTGTTGTTGCTGCTGTTTTCACGGGCTTGCACGGACAGCGACTGGAGGCACGAGTCTCTTGCCGTTTCGCCAGAGAATGGTCTGCGTAAGATTCCTAGCTGTCTACTGCACCACGCAAAAAATTGGAGCAATGAGAGGCGACGCATGTATGACGTAGTTATGCCATGGCAAGTTCTGTGTCTCGCCGCCGCGCAGACGAGCTTTCGCTTTGAAGTTTAGAGTAACCGCGGCCAATGCCACGACCTATGCAGCCAATCCGGCGGTATACAGAAGGTGCTTCGGGACCTCACGCTCAGCGTGTCTCTAGGTCACACCGAAGGCTACACGCCCTGACTAAAGCCCCTTGATGTGTTTGTTTGTCTTGCAAGCGGAACAAATCATCAAATACGCCATATGCACGAGCCAGTCGCCTCGTGGGGCACTTGAAGCAAGTCGCAGCGCAGCACTAAA